>JARQTH010000282.1:1401670-1592276 GCA_030142595.1 Trachelus iudaicus | reverse complement strand
TCTCTCTCTCTCTCTCTCTCTCTCTCTCTCTCTCTCTCTCTCTCTCTCTCTCTCTGTCTCTCTCTCTCTCTCTCTTTGCTCTTTTATTTTCTCGTTATCCTTGCTCCCCCCCCCCCCCACATTACCTCTTGCCTTTCTACTGACTTACTCTCGTTCTTATTCGCTCTCTGGTGTTCTCTCCAGTCGTTCCCCATTTCACCCCTCAACCATTCTCCTCGGTTCAGCCTGGGTTTTCCGAGCGGAGATCAATAGCAAAACATCCACCACAATTTCATTAACGTAAAGTTCGAAACGCAAGCTCGCCTTAAACTCAGCTGAAAGCACTTATATAGATTCTGTTCTATCGACTAGCGCTATTTAAGAGGCTGCTCTCGCTTACCTGCCTGCGTTTCAGTATCAAAGTTAATACTGTACGCTGATGGGCCTGGTAGGAGTCTCATGTGCGTTCGCCCCTATGTTTTGTAGTCTCACTTTTATGTAAAACCAACTTCGATTCACCCTTAGGAATTTCGCTTCTGTGTATGCATAGTATTAAGAATTCACGTGGAAATCGTTTCAAACGTTTATACCATGGGTCCAGATTGCGTCGCAGCGTCCCTGCAGTTGCATTTACATGTAGGTACGTGAAATTCGAAGCTGCAGGAAATAAGAGATAAACTTGTATACCTCGATATCTCTCGTGTAATACACTGTCTGTCGCGAGATAAAAAAAGAAGGAACTTTGAATAAAAATGATCCTCGGGTATCCATATTGTATTTATAGTATAAATTTCTATTCCTTCTGCTCAACCGATTACGTAGAATGCGAGGCACTCGAGAGCCCTGGTGTCCCACTATCGTATGGACTGTCATTTACTATATCCGCACGATAAGCTCGGGACGTATACTACCCCCAATATTTTAGCACGTTTTATTGAGCATGCCGGTACCGAAGGGAGCATCTAGATGTATTTTAATTCTATACTCTTTGGATATGTATACGTGTAGCGTAATATGCTAATGACGACATTTCTTTTCGATAGTTAGAATTTCTTACGTAATCGAAGCTGTCACTGCTTAGCCCGCTAGAAAAAAAACTAAGGGTTCGTATACTTCACCGTCGGAATGAAATTTCATTCCTCTTAACGAAAAAGCAGCCAGCCGGTCGGCCACTCTCGAATCTCCACCCACACCCCCTCCCCCTGAACCCTCGCAACCACCTTTCCGTGCTTCTAGCAGCAACTTCAAAGATAACGAAAGCTGACGTACCCTGAGATAACAAAACTTCTCTCTCCAACCCCATTTCAGCCGACAGTCCTCATTCCCAAGGACTTGAGTCAACCCCTAAAGTTATATACTGTAGCAAAAGCAGGTACATACAATGGCGAAGGCACTTGTGGAACACGATTTTTTTTAATAAGTCAGACATAAAGTATCGTATCTGCTTCTTCAAATCCAATTAAATACAGAATTACGTGAGCGAATTACTTTGGTATTGTTTTACTTTGGCACAGAGCAAATGGTTAGCTTTTATATATTATACCTTATTTATTCCCTAGATCGTGCCTTAAAGGGTTACATGACTCGTTGATTTAGTGGCTGGTCCAAGGGTCGCTCCCAGACCGCTAAACAGTGAATTTTATTATTTATGGAAAGGGCTCGTCCTGGCTCGAGGGGTTGATAGTGCTTGGGGATAGCTTAGGCACCGGTGTAATTCGTGTCTGGATCGACGAAAGCGAGACTCTTTTTGCGTTAACGAGCCTCACGGCCTGGCGTCTTTAAGATGGGCCGCACGGGCCTCCGCGGTGCGTGCATTTTTATCGTTTCCTTCGGGCGCGCCTTCATTTAAAATGTTCCTCTTTTTCCCGCGAACTTCGCGCGGATACGTGCTTTACTGCCGATTCTAAGAGGGTCGTAAAGCTCAAGAGGGGTTGTATTAAGTTCGCTCAACTCACACGGGGCGAGGTGGAATTTTCGCTCGCTACCCAAACTTTAAGATATTCAAATTGCCCAACGATATACCCGTCGCGGCTTCGCATCGGCCGAGTTTACGGAGACTTTAACACGCAACCATCTGTATTTACGTGTTATATACATATGTATGAGAAAACGAAACGACACTCATTGATAGTCCAACGCTTATTAATTGAAACATGCAAATCAGCCTTTATTCCGAATTACCTTATGTACAAACTGTAAAGCGATCCTTAACGTTGCCATTTACATGAAAAAATCGAATTTTTCTATATCGTCCAAAATTAAGCTACTGCCGTCAGACCTTTTATTTATTATCACTAACTGATAAAAAAATTCTCGCTATATTAACAACGTATAACAATTTCCAGCGACATTTATTGATCGTTACTTTGTTTACCGTATACAGGGATATTGGTGCGTGCAAATTTCCTCAATATTTGACTCCTATATTTACCTCATGTGGCACAGAGCGTGTTCGTAAATCAGGCAATGGGTACTGGATTATTTATTATACTATCCATCTATCCGTTCTCTTTTCGATCAACTGGTTAATAGGATCAAAACTGGCTTTCACGACATGACAGTAATTGACCGCTTCATAGACGCTCAAAGTAGTTTACACCGGAGGACGGAAACATTGGCGATCATGCATACAGAATTAACGTCACATTGCGTTATATCGTACGGGTGCATTCGATTGGGTTACGTGCCGATTTATATCGACTAATATGTAACTATACAGAACAGCGTACGTAATAACGCACATTGTATGCATTATCCACATACTTATAATACGTATAATACGTATATACGTCCTATACACACACAAATGTATGAAAGCACATGGAAAAGTTAACAAGCACGTTAATGTCAGTTACCCGATCAAACGTACCAAATTGATTATATATTGTAGGGTTTTTAATAAAATCATGGAAGTTTACGTTAAAATAGAAAAATTATATATATATATCTCAGTGCAAAATCATCCACGTGTATACATAAGAAAAATTGTACGCAGAGCCATGTGTGGTTTGCCATAGAGACTTCATTATTATTTCAGGGTCAGAAAGTCACTTTTGATAATTCGAGCAAAAATTTCATTATCCTATAGGAAGTAAAGAAAAGTTTATTGCCAATTTTATAAAGGGTTGTCCATAGGAAAAAAAAAAACACTCGGGAGCGATATAGTATATGCATAGATTCACATAACAAAATACCTATGTACCTCATACACGTAAATCTACATGGTAATGGTTTGAAATTTTCTCTGTTCCCCTGTATAGTATATTAGCTAATATCGAACGGTTCAACTACGTATGCTACAAGTATACTATACATATACGTATAGATATGCTTGTATATAGTATGCTATAGCCATTCAGTAGAGCAATGAATCGAAATAGTCCAAGCATAAAGGGACGCCATCGTCATATTGTCCCCCGACGTGCAATACCGAAGATTTCTCATGGTAGCCGCTCGTGCTTCTATCACGAAAGGGTTGCTCGGTGGCTACTGGGAAGATGGAGATAAGCACTTTAGACAAGCGTGAAACTGAGCGTCGGTGCGATTTAATATTAACACAACGGGTCCGTGCTGCTTCCTGTTGATTAGACTCCATTGTGTCTTGCACCTTTGGTCATCCATACGGTCGTGCAGTGGTTACGCTGCGTATAGACCGTGATGCATACACGTCGTATATCAAGGGTGTCTGAACCACCGGAAGTGGCTGAGGCGGGGCTACAGGTTCCGGATTCCTGAGCGTCCTGCTCGCTCACCCTCCTACTATATCAAAGCCCCGTATACCTCAGGGATGATGCTCCTCGTAAATTCACGACTCTTCGCGCTCAATTTTCGGACGTTTATTGAGTGAAGTATATGTACATATATATATATATATATTACTGTACTATACATATGTATCTTAGTTAAGTACTGTGTATAACCTGCTGCTTTAGAAATCTTGTGAGACACAATTTCTACCTGTTTCCGGTATACCGTTACTGGAATCTCGCGTTTCAGGACGCTTGGTGCAGGAACTTTTGTGTGCTTCGAGCTCGACCGAGCGAATTTGGATAAGAAGATTAAAGCGGGAGACGATTGTCGCGTCGCTATTTCATGTCCTGGTGATAATTATACGAGCTTGCTTATAGTCGGACGGGGCCATATCCGGTTATATCTAGCGGTATAATGTACTTGTATAATTTTAATAGATGGTGCTTGTTCCTTTTCATAGCGCATGGATAGGGCACGCCCACTTCTGATTATAAGACTTTGAAAAAGTGGGTTTGATGGACTTTCGTAATATATATTCAAACCTCTTGCATTTAATTATCGGGCTCAGACTCGGCTGGATTACGGTTCTCCAACCTCTTTGCGCATCATTCTATCAGAAATTCATGTCTGTTCATAGAGGTGGGGTTGAAGTAAAAAAAAAAGAGTGAATGGAGGTAAAGAAAGTTAATCCCTCGAGGGCCGAGGCGAAAACCCGGACTAGAGAAAACTGAAAATAATTGGAAGAGCAGCGAAAGGGACTTGCGGTTATATTCGGTCACGTGGTTTCCTATATTCTGGCTTTACTTTGTAAATATATATATATTTTATCTATTGTTATATTTTTTACTAAGGGATACTTTGGGAACGATTTAGCTGTTCTACTGATATGTCAAGAGTTCCACATAAGGTGCATAGCGCACTGTGGATGTGCATAATTGTATCTGAGAGAACTTCTCAAATCCTAAAATTCCGTAAAATTCCTATCGACCTCTCACAGCGAAGTCGATAAAGGAAAGGGAAAGTAGGATCTTTAAATCCCTAACATTACATAATTCCTTTGAAATTAGTCACAGCGGCAATCATGAGGAAATAATATTAGAGATTATTATCTTGAATATTCCAAGAATCCAAAACCAGTCCTGCGATTGGAATCGAAACAAACGAGTGCCCAGGCGCTATCAGCCGGCACGCGCCTAACACAATAGAAAATCCAGTAAGCTGGTACTTTAAGCAACCGCTAATTGAAGTGAGGTGAGTCAAATTGAATTGCCAAATAGAATAATAAATCAAATATCAAATAAAAAATGGACATTAACACCTCGGGATACTAAAAATCATTATCTCTACTAAAAATAACGTATTCCTCTCGAGTATATAAGCAGCAGCTTCCTTGATAGGAATTCATTCGAGATTCCTTCGCTCATACCGACTCGACTCGTTCGGTCTTAAGATTCATGTACATCCAAAAGATGACAAGAAGCAGTAAAATAATTTGGAAATATAATCTCCAAAAATCAATTAGAGAATCTATCCTGCATTTCAGAGCAAACCAGTGTTCAGCATTGTACTTCAAACTCTTCAAGCTCATCCTTGGCAATTCTTGGTCTCAGGGAGCATTGTGTCTCATCTCTCTATCAAGAAAGCTGCTATTCTTTTCGATCTTCTGTAGCAAAGTCGCCGGCGTTGTCAGAAATTGACTAAACACCAAACGCCAATCCTTAAGAAGCTCAGCTCCCAACGTCATTGTGATTAGTAGCTGTCTGAGCTCCCCACGGTCCTTACCAGGTCTAAGGAATCATTGTGATATCCCTTAGTATCAGGAAGAACATCCTAAAAATCTCTTTGTCATCCTGCAGTGAAGTTATTATAGTAGAACTGTCAGGATTGCAGATCCACCTTACCAAAACCCTTTTAAACAGACTCAACTTCTAACGTCATTGTGATTAGTAGCTGTCCGAGTCAAAACTCTCTTAAAGGTATTAAGGATCTTAAGGATTCAGCGAACGGGGATCATTTTGAATATCCGTGGGTTCTGAATAATTATCATCCGTATCATCAGCTGGCCTATGGTCACCGGACGCATTGTGCAATCTGCAGTATTGTAGTTCCAACTATCTCTTTCCCACGCCTAGAATCTAGTATAGGGAAAAGATAGAAAAATACACTTTTTGCCGCCTGTGGTACAACAAGAAAAACTGTACACAATTATAAGAGTGTGTGAGAGAATGAGATAGAAATTAAGTAACTTTATAGCATATAATTTATAGGACAACATATTAGGATTATTTAATTTTAAAATCAAGTGTTGTTCCCTATCAAGACCAGTGCACAAACCCCCTTAAAAAGTCTCGTGATTCCTACTGCTCAAAAATTCGCGAATAGTCTCGATATATATATTTCTATCGGGATCGTTCAAAATCATTAATTCTTTGATGGAGTCGTTCGTTTGAACCCTCGCGACAAATTGCGAAACACGTCGTTATTACAATTTTATGATAGGTCGTGGGTGGTGTGGAAATGTTCGATGGGTCCCTAAATGGGTTGATTGGAGCAGAGAGACGAATTTTGGCCGTATCGGGAATTAATATACTTCCGTTTCAACCCCTTTCTATGTAAACGTCTGTGTATGACGTTTGTGGGCATGTCACTCGTGTCTTTCAGGCACGAGTATATTTTGGGATTTATTTTGCGAAATTAATCAAACGCGTTTGCGTGGTGCAATAATATGAAAATGATAAATTTTCTTGTCTTCATTTTCTTTCTTTATTTTTTTTTCTTTCTTCCTACCTTTGACGTTAATTTATAGATATTCCGAGAAGTGATTAATAATGCAAGCGCTTTATGACGTTGAGATACAGATGAAGCTTCGTGGATAATCTAATTGAACGTTCGTTGTCATACAAATAATATGTTGTACCATGGAAAACAGTTAATATCTAATAAGTCAATTACTCTGTGATTGAACAAGACAGGGAAACCATTTATAAATGATTGGTAAACTCATTTGAAACGAGAGTTATTCGATTGGTTCTTCTTATCCTCATTTAATAAAGAATTAGAAAGATATTCCAGGTCCATTAGAGGGATGCATGACGTGCCTTAAAATAACAGAACATCAAGTATCATCGATTTTTCTAGGTCATTATTTATAATGATGATTTTGTTGTTCACGCTATAGGTATAATACCTAGTGCAGAGTATCTATGATTATATAGTCTCAGTAGGCAATAAGGGCAATTTAAGAAAACAGGAAAGTGATAGGAACAATCCAGGGGGGGGGGGGGTGAAAAGTCAAGATTCCCCATTGGACGGTGATCGATAGGGGATCAATTAATCTCGGGGATTCTGGGTCCACGTGTGGTTTCCTAAGGAAGGAGAATTTTTGAATTCGGTCCACGTGCTATGAAACGTCAAGAGTTGAGAAGAGGCTCAAGATCTGGGAGGTGGTCTTAATCTGAAGTTAGGGGAGGTTATAAGGTCACTGCCATCGAGGAAAATATCTTTCGTTAATTCCCAGCTGTCTATCCAGGGTGAAGAACGATAGAAATTCGTTAGGTCGACACTGACTGAACGTCAGCGGCTTTTGACTAAGGACACTGTCTCTAAACTAGCTTGACGGGATTAAGGGATGAATACATGTATAGACATTAAACTGTCGGCCCTACTAGGGGGGGCTGATTAGCATTCTAAATTGAAGCGTTGCGGTCGGGTAGAGCGCCGCGGCGTCGAGAGCAGCATGGCCAGTTCGCTCCGGGTAATTCAGAATGGACCACTCATACCCCTAGAGTTAGACCAGCCTAGCCTATACACAGCAATAGGTTAGACATTTGCATTAATTGGCTTCTCTACACGTGGACCTAGTTTACCATCTCTCTCTCTCCCTCTGACTTTATCTGGTCCGGAGTCATTGTCCTTGTTCAATTGGAATATACTACCCTGATGCTTATGCTAGGATTCGCTCTAAGCGACTCCTTTCTCTGATCCTCCCTCAGAGTGGTTTCGCTTCCGGTTCTTCTAAGGTCTGATATACGCCTTTCAATTACCCCGTGTTACACGTTGCAAACTACTACACTCGTTGCATCCTGGCACGGCTACTCGCTGTAGACAGAGGAAGTGGCAGGAACAAAGTGAGCATCGAAGCTTCGGATAGGAGGGAAAAGGAAAAGGCGCCTTTCGCCAAGCGTCGTCAATCGACAATCGCCAAGTTGAAAGGCGTCGGACGCTGACTATTGGGCTTCGCGATGAAGGGTCTTACACAGCGGCAGCTTTGTTTGTTCAGGACTCTCTCGCGAGGGAGTGCACGGAAAATTGAGAGGATCGACGGCGCGCCGGTAATGGCGATGGTACCCGGAGGCGTCGGTGATGCTGGTAGTAAGTAAGTAAGTATTGGCGGGGCGGGAGGGGGTGGGGTGGGGTAATATAAGAGCGACGTCGATTCCGCCAAGATAGCGCTCCAAGTTCTCTCCGGTTGGCAGCTGTTCATTTTACACGTTCCAGAAAGCAAAGTGACGGCTTGGGTGCGACGCGCGACGTCGCGCTAGAGACGGCTTCGCCAAATAATTGAAATGCAAAGACGCCCAGGAAGCGTCGAGGTTGATGGGCTGCGAAGCAGGAAAGGGAAGTGCGGGCAATCTTTTAGCTCTCAACGATTCTGTACATTCACCAACTACTTCCGGCCCTAGGGTCGACTTCTTATATCAGACGTTAAATACGCTAGGAGTCCCTGCAAAGGTTGACGCAGGAAGGATGATGAACGGGCTGGAAATTTTGGGGTGCTTTTATCTTCGGAATGAGAACGGGCTCTACTATGCTGCCCGTTATAACCGAACCCGCAAAACTACGACACTATAGTGCCGTGTAATGTCGCCCAGTTAGCGTTGACTGGTGCCGGAGACGCTTGACAAATGACCCTGTGTCCCGCGGGCGCAGTGTAAAAACAGTTGGTGGTGCTCCTACTCACTCTCTCTCTTTCTCTCTCTCTCTCTCTCGTTCTTTTTTTCTCTCGAATCAACCCCCTTCCCTGTTATTTCTCTCACTCCAAACCCTCACTCACTCTCGTCCAGGTTCATTCATTTTCTCATGCCACGGCCATTTTCTACGCATTCTGCAGTCGCCATGGCAACGCCTGCCGCGGGTGATTATAGTCAGTGCGAGCTAAAGCCTCCCTTAATTAACGCGGGCTTAAGCCATTCTCGTAACGGGTACTGCTCCATACCGATCCAGAGCCAGTAGCCACACACACTTTCTCTCTCTCTCTCTCACCCTCTCTCTCTCTCTCTCTCTCTCTCTCTCTCACTCTCTCTCTCTCTCTCTCTCTCTCTCTCTCTCTGTCTATTTCTCTCCACCCCTTTGCCGAGGACAGTCTGCCAGCTATAAGTAGAATCGAAAATGCTGCCCCACTCCGAAATTCTCATTCACCCCCAAGCGTCCCGATACTCGGCGCTCCGATACCCTCGTGATTGCAATTGTCTACCCTGCCACGCTAAAAAGCTCAGCCAATTAAAACGTGTATTCGTTGGGTTCTCATATACCTGTATCTGTGTTACGTGACCCCACTACCGTCACATTCAAAAAATTGGACGAGCAAAATACCAGACCTGAATGTCGATTGCGCCCACGTATTTCCTCTTGTACTTTTCAGCTTTCTGCCGCCGATTATTGAGTCTCGAGGCCAAAGCGACATTCGGCTACGATGGCTTTGACCATCCCCTGTTTTTCTTGCCCTTTATTATGTCTTCCCTTTCATTCTCCTACGTAGCCCTGTTTTTTGGGCTATTGTTGCTTATTTATTCTTTGGCGAACAACGAATCCACTGTTGTCACGTATGTTTCCGCGAGAATTCATCGATCCTCATATTTCTAGTCTCATCTTCCTTTCACTCGATGCGATATGTTGGCCCTTCACGCACCGTTCCTAGGCCAACTCACGACGATATTCTGTCTCACGGTATCTTGATCCTTGTCTCACGCACGTATATCACCATATCACCATCTTCCTTGCACTCACAGTAGATATAGGAAAATTAAGAAATCTCATAAAAAATCCTCACTATTTACTTCATCTATTACATTGCCACACTTTTATACCTACTTACTTTCGATTTATGGATTACGGAAACAAGGGATGAAAAACAAATTTCCAACCAGTTGCGATTATAAAGCACCTCGTTTGAGGTGTCATTTTAAACCCTTTGATGGCAGCGCGTATCTAGATTACACGTAAACGCGACGCTTCATGGCACTTTACGACGACACCAAAGACGACAGCGGTCACGCTCGGAACCATTTTGAGGTATCCACATGAACTACCGTTGATAAACTCAACGAAGAATATTAAAGTGACATTAAAAAAAAGGTTAAAGTTTCTTTCATGGATATACGATAGCCTTTCTTACTGGCTAAATTGCTTTTTTTCTCTCCCCCTCCCCTCCCTGTAGCCACGTCTATAGCTTTTGCACCACCATTTTTTGTTTAAGTCTATCCATCCTCGCCTACCACTTTTATTCCCACAAACCGCAGATGAAAGTCAAACAGCGCCTGTATCTCGGGTTTCATATTATGACGTCATACATGATTATTATACTAACCTATAACATATAAGACGTAAGAACCCGAAAAATCATGTGGAACGAGGAAATCAGCGATTTACACTGCTATTCTTAGCACGTAAAAGTAAATTGAGTTGCTAAGCAAGTATTTATCGCTTGGAACCAAAAGCGTTATATGCTCCGCGATGTGTATACATATTGCGGAGCCGTTAGCCATTAGCTCCAATAGCCGAACTGACTTCTATACTTTGCGAACACGCCTTACAACTTTGCTACGTGACGCGACGTGGCTCATTTACCGATACAAGATTAGTGGGGATCGTTAGTAAAACTTGCCTTAAGGTCTCGCAGATGAAGTATTTTACGATTAGACTCTAGCAGGATCGGCCCTTTACGCACAATCGGAATCTGACAAGAGATGCTTAATAGCTTCGAGGTAGAGGATGGAGAATCCTCTCTTCGTATGGGGGAGGCACGACTGACTCTGATATGATTAACGAGCTATCCTATTCGAAGCAGTACCCATAATTCGACAAAATGTCAAGCAGTTTCGTGTCTGCAATCCTTTGGATTTTTTTTTTATTTTTACATAATTATATATGTACGTATTTCAGTACAAGGTGCGTTAACTTGACTTGGTTAAGTTAACTACAAGTTAACTCGAAGACCATTTTCGAATTATCTGAAAATCGGAGTAATAAAAATTCTAGAAAATTTCATACCGTACATTTTTATCATCTGTAACAGATACTCCACCTTGCTCGGATAAAGTCATTTTCGTAATGTGCACTCGCTTAGGCGTCTAAGCCGTATTTTCTCTAGATGGCAGTAAAGCGTCATGAATTAAGGCCGAGCATAGACTTTACCGTAAATACGAAACTTAGAGTCAACAGAAAGAAAGTTTTAAGCAGCCGTCGCGCGGCTGTTATCATCCTTCGTCGAGAGTACTAAGACGCGTGCGGAATGTGCTTATGACGTGGGAAGCATTAACGTGCCTAATCAAAGTTTCAAGCTTTTACAGGCGAATTCAAGGGAACACCATGGTACACCTTGAAATTGGCATACGCGCATTCCTGGTACGCACGAATCTATGTACACGGATACGTACCACTGTCTACGGCATATAGTATCCTATCTACACAGGGCATTTATCAAAGGGTAAATACGGGAGTGAAAAGCGAGCGGCCGATTACGCCAGTAGCACATGGTACCAAACCGCAGGTGCACATACGTGAAAGTATGTACGTATACCAAAAGCACAGTGGAGCCTAGGGTCAAAGCATTCCCTATAGGAATAAGATTATGGTGTAGGTAGTGGCCAAAGTATAAGGCCAAGATGGAACTTTGGAATGGATGAACGAATACGCCGTAAAGAAGGCATGGAGAAAGTAGACTGGGGTTATAGTACGTGTAGGAAGGTTCGGCCAGACGTTAAGGAAAGTTTCACAGGAAATCGGATTTCCTTGACGCTCTCTTGGCTTATACTGGCCAAAATCCGTGTCCGATCGTTACCTGTTTCTCACTTAAGGACACGTGCCGTGACGTACGATGTGGTGCAGATGAAACTAGGAGTACCGTGTATGTATGTATGTATACGTCAACTGACTATATCCCATTTTGGTTAAGGTAGGAGAATGTTGTATATTGGATCGAGGATTTTTGGCAAGGGGATCTTTGCGCGGAGATGGCCTATCCGTGGGAACGAGATCATCCACGAAATCGCAAGTATGGTATTACGCTCTTTGTCTATCTTGGGAAAATGCGAAATTCGCGGGAATCTCATCGGAATACCAACCGCGGCGAATTCCGCGAGCTGCAATCTCTATCGATCCGAAAGTGGTAAATTGTGCAGTGGTAACTGCTTAATGCTCGAAGCGGTTCACGGTGTTCGCGGATTTGATTGTACCAAGCAATGGATTCTATCCCGAGTAAAAATTATTTGGTATGAGGTGGATCTAAAGTTCACTCGAAAGATGCTGTCCGCAATGAGAGATGTTGCACGAGGAGAGTCTGTAGGACGGACTTTGGTTAGGTCTGTGCTAGACTTCTGATATAGGTTGATTATAGTAAAACTGTAACTTGACTTTTTAGATTTTTTCATGTGCAGATTATGGGGCTAGTTCAATCTTGGATACTAGAGGTTCGTTTACGTAAGTACTTTAGTCTTCGACTTTAGCGATTATTTTTGCACTATGCGTATTTTTGGATACGGACTAATTATTATGACTGGGTTAATACGCGGATTTTTGTGCGCGATAGAGAATTACTGCGATGCAGTTATTTTAAGAGACTGATTTTCTGGGTTACGGGGGCATAAAGCCATAAAACGAAAATTAAGAAGGAGGATGCCCTAGAGCTGGGGTCATTGCTGAGCACTCATCGGACTGCATTCTAATTCCAAGCCATTTTTGACGTTTAACGTACATGGTGTAGTTGAAAAATTTATCGCAGGGGGGCAGCGCTTGCCGATTCGTATTCGACCGAGAGGGGGTAATAACTGGTATGCGGATCAGCGCGGACTACAGTCTACCGTGAGCCGATCTCCTATATAGAAGTTTTGGACGACGCGTTCTTTCGCTCTTCCTTCCTTTCTCCTCTCTACGTGTTATTTACAGTCGTTCTTTCTTTAGCTCTCTTGTTGTTCGTTCATCGCTGTTACATTTTCTTATCTTTCCTCCGAGGCATGTCTTCACTCGCTTATCTACTACTTGCTCATTCCTTCTCTCTTTGTGTTACTTATTTTTCCTATTTACTTTCGCCGGGCTATAATGTCTTCGTGATATCACTCTGGTATCACTGTCAACTCCGCAGTAAATATGCCAAGACGGTTTGAGCGGTGGGGAGTAATGGGTTGGCGCCTGCATCCCTTAGTGCGCTCTCTAGAAGAGCGGTCACGACAATCTGCGTTCGCTTGTGCTACTCCACTTGGCATATGGGTTCACTTAAAGTCACCTGGTCACTTCTAATCACCCTATGTTGGGAACACTTTGCGCTCTGATCCACGGTTATCAGGGTTCTTCTTCGGAGGCGAACGTGGTTCCTTACGTCTATCCTGCCCTGGCCGAAGGTTTGTAGCGGGAAGTGCCGGAGGTTTTAAGCGTTATTGTAGATCTCTAGAGGATCTCCCGATTTCGGTCAGTACCTGCTGCCAAGTGATTCGTTGTAGTCGATTCGGCTATGGATGATCGCGATTTTTTAGCTTAGCTCCTTTTCCTACGATATTTTTCGAATCTGCAACACGAGCACCGTAGTTGATCAGTTCAGGCCTTTTCACATAATTCATATTGCATTTGTTTCCTCTCATTAACACATTTGCATCAATTTCCCGCCATCTGCATAATCCTTTTTAAGGTTTTTTACCTCGAAACTTCAGCCCATTACACAACATTTGTTCCTACACTCTTTACCCTTTACCAAAATTTTCAAAATGCCGTGACAAAGTAAGTCAGTCTAACTTACAGCTTAGCAGTTATTTTCAGTTAAAGTCCGCGAGTTAACCCAGTCATAATACGTCACTAATTAGTCCATATCAGAAAGCACGCATAGTGCAAAAAAGATTGTGAAGGTCAAATCCTTGACTCGTTACGTAAACGGATTTTAAACGCCGAAGGATGAACTACCTCTGTGATCTATACACAAGGAGACCTGAGAAGAGGGCGAATCCAGTGGTAAGCCATTTTCTCCTTCCCCTTTCTTTCTTTCACTATATTTCTCTACATACTATTACACACAGCCAGAGAGCAGGATGCGACGTAATAAATATGATTAATCCCGAAGACGCCAACTCGTTATAACGTCAAGATTATAAAGTGAGAGGGAGACTGAAGTGTATAGGAGTTGCGTGATAAACGTGACTTTGTCACTACTTCTCGAAGGAGCTAACGCTTTACCGAGAAGAAACATATAAAGCGAATTAATGAGGCATCGTGCATGACATGGCGCACTTGTAGGCTTCGCAGCCTGAATAATGGATGGGAGGACTATGTAGTGACACATGGTATATATATCCCCCGATACCCACGTCCTTCCGTATTACGAATTCGTCGGATGCACGAGCAAAGTCCTTTCGGTCGAGTGCGTAACGAGCATCGCCTTTCTGGTATGACGCAGCACATAGCCTTTTTTTCTAGCTAACATAGACATGCCTACAGAGTAGCAATGGCTTAGTAAGTACCTGAAGCGCCTCTACAGGGAAATGCGTGAGACATGGGAAATGCAATGGTTGCCTCTGCAATCAGGGATGGATAGGAAGGTAATTCCTCTAAAGAGAGAGAAAGAGAGAAAGAGGGAGGCAGAGAAATACAAAAAGGTATGAAAGAAAATATAAGAGGTAAAAATGTGGAGGAGTAGAGCCTGAGGATAAAAAGGAAAGCTTGCATCCCTCATCAGCCGCCATTCAACGTTCCTCTTGTGCGATTGCGACTTTTTACCTTTCCCATGTACCTATAGCCAATTCACCTTGGTGGCTCGTAGGTGACTAGTACAGCAGGCAGACACAGTTAGGCTTCTCACTGAAGGTATCTTGCGTGCGCTGCTATTCTTTGCCACGGGTTAAGATCCTAGTGTCGCATTAATTTCTATCCTTTCCTTTTACGAGGCTCTTTCCAGCTGAGGAAGTGGTTCCCGTTGTCGATCCGAACCTCTACGAAGCTCAACTCCATGCCAAGACTTTTCGTAGGAGGAACTTTGCGAAACTTTTCGTTGCACCAATTTGATCGAACTTGAACGTTTCGGTGAACGTTCTTCGTGAGTCGCGAGGCAGGAAGTGGGTGGATGGTGGAGTGTATGGGGTGAAAGAGGGGAGGGGGGAGTCATTCAACTGGCTAGATATCGGAGATATCGAATTCCGCGAATTCAGTTAATGGCCATCCCGTGTTCGACGTGAAAGTCTCTACAGACGAATAGATGGACCGACAAACGGATTGATGAAGTAACGGATAGTGTCTGAAAGTTATTTCATTAGAGATTGGCGGGGGGGGAAGGGGAGGGGGCGAGGGTTGAAGAATGGGGCATGAAGCACGAGATGAGAGACAGTGACAGTGCGATGGAGAGAATCAGGATGATGAAGCCTCGATGACTTTGGATGAGATGAAGGGGCGTGGAAGTGGGGTGGCGGAGGGGAGGGGAGAGGAAGACTGGGATAAAGCTAAGGGGAGGTTCCAGAAACATCGGAGAAACAATAATGATAAATGAGATTGGAATCATTAATTAGAAGAGGGTGCCATGCAGATCCGTTGGACTGGAATTTTCAGGTTGGTCCTCGTGCAGCATCCTTCCTAAATTCAGTGGAAAACTGTCCGTTTGGATTTTGATCCTGGGATTACGTTTGCGTTATTATCCAAGTCACTTCCGTACTGTATATTTTATCCTCGAAGTGCCATCTCGGTGACTTGTGAATTTCTTCGGCAACTTGTGACGAACTCTTGGTAGTGAAGCTTCGTACTTGATGAGTATCTACCGGAGACTTGCAGATTATGCTACCAGATTAAGTAGAGTTTATTTTCATGAAGTACTTTGCAGCGTCGACAATAGTCTATCGAGTACTTTGGCATTTGACCGGTTTGATCTTATCTGCTATGTCTTTCAAACTGATGCATTCTCTTATACGTATTTTATCCTTTGCATAATTCTGGACTATTTTCTAATAAATGGCATCGATGTATACATAGGTATACTGTACTGGGCACTCTACAGTTTTATCCGATAGACCTACTCGCGCTTTCTCTCTCTCTCTCTCTCTCTCTCTCTCTCTCTCTCTCTCTCTCTCTCTCTCTCTCTCTCTCTCTCTCTCTCTCTCTTTCTCTTCTGGCGATTTCTTTCCTACGGGAAGTCCTCGACTATTTTTGGTATGTAGTTTCAATTGTAGAGTCTCGACGGGTGGCGTTTTGTCAAGAGGGTTGGTACGGCTATAATCCTTAACGTTCTGTCTGGACGTACGTTTTCAACCTGGAAACCATCCAAACTCTCGTAATGATAATAATTTCAAATGAAACCGCTTACAACGTAACATATAATGTCAGTCGCTTTCTAGATTCGCGTTCCTTTGGAACACATATCAAATTTCATACGTGACAACAAGAAGCGGGTTGGATTATTTGATTTTTAGTGGAATATATCTTTTTTGAATAAATAACACACTCAGTTATATATATATCTGTTGCACGCTGCTCTTTGAGTCTCTTGTATGGATATACAGATATAGATATATAAATATGTCTCAAGGCAGTTTCCAGGACATGCGGCACTCACAACGGGAAGTTACTATATTTTTTAAAAAACTGAACCTTAGGACATGTGGCATTGGAATTCTAACATAATCTAACTTAACGTACTATTTCTTAGTCCATCACAACTCCGAATATCCAGGATGAAAAATTTTTCGAAAAATTCGGTGCGAATGCCGTGAATTGGCCCTGGAAACTTACGATTGACATAAAAGTTTTTCAGGACCGTCCTGGAACACAACAGATGTTCTGGAAACTGCCAATTACACATGGAAAAAAGTCCTGGAAACTGCCTTGTAACATAAATATATGTCCATGTATTATTCCTGCCTGAGTAAACATTTGATGAAAACATGATTTTTGCTTTTGAAATGTAATAACTTTGTCCCGCAAAATCTTTCATCTTTTGTCTGAAAAATAAAAGTATATAATCGTGCACATTGAATTGCTGGAACTTAAAGACTGCTGTATTTAAAAAAAATTAATTATATCGTAATCATCAAATACTAAGATTGATGGTTTTCTGGTGATTATATGCAAATTTTTTATAGAGTCATTTTATGTACACTTATATTGTATTCAATCGGAAGGTGATATTACTTACGTAAATGTGTACTTTGATTCAATATCCTGTGAATACTTGGACTGTTAGCACAGAGCGTTGTACGGTATCGATAGAAACTCAAACAGCATCCGTGCGGAAAGAAACGTTCATTCTAGTTCGAATACGAAAATAAATATCGTGAATAAAGAGTCCGGAATTAATTTCCAGCTTGCACGCCAGGTTATACTGTATATTTTACTACGGATTCTCTTTTTTTTTTAACAACTACGTATCGTCACACAAATAATATATATCCGAGAATCTTCGGAATCCCATTTCGTTCGTTTTTTAAATTATATTTTTGTTTTCGCACACGTATCATCCCTTTCCATTTTTGCCTCATCCCCCATTCCCGCGTATATCCAAGCAAACCGTAGCGTCAAAGGCTTCGGTATGGATTTTACAGCGCAAACTGGTTGTTATTAAAATTATCGAATACGAGTGAAAAACATTGCGTCACGCGAAAGCTCGCTCGCACGTTACTGCACATCGAGCTGACAGGCTGCGAGGGTGAGAAATGGAGATTCGACAAAAAAGCTTTTTAAAGTGACAGCACTTTCACCCGTTTGCAGTGCGGCATTGAATACATTAAAATATTCCTTTTTGGTAAGCGTGACCACTCCAGAATTTCCAAATCCTGATATTTTTATTTTCCACAATACATTTATCGGCACTCTTGAACATTTTTACAAGGCCAAAGGATGGTCAGTACCTCAGATCCCATTTTGATGTGTCGTCGGCAAACCTTAAATAATTCGTACGTCAAGGGTTAAGAAACCCCTAGGAGCCACAGTATCAGCTCTAGCTCTAGTCAAACTCTCGATCGTGGGGTTGGCTCGTTGGTTAGAGGGTAAAAAGTGGGGTTAAGTTAGGTACGATCTCTTATCGGGGCTGAGTAGCGAGTCTACCCACGTTCTCCTTATCTTTCTCACCCCTCCCCTCCCTCTCTCCAAACAGAGCGAACTTACAACCCTACTACACACAGGATGCCCCAAGTACACATGTACATATATACATGACTACGGGTATACACACGCGTATCATCCCTTGAGGTACTTGGCGAGTATAAGTGTCTATCTGTAGGGGTGCGTCTCAACCCTCATCAACATCGACGTATCACTCGTCATGATTCCCACCATTGCGCCACTATCGATTGAAGTTTATAGCGCGTTTATCGGTTCTCGTTAATACCAATCGGCAAATCCATGCACGCGTGGCCGATATCCACGGATAAATTGCAAGAGGGTAGACAAGGGAGTCGCAGTCAACCGCAGTCGACCCTCCGGCAGGGACGGCGATGCTTTGTAAGGGGGGTGATGGAAAAGTGGATTTTCATTGAGGGGGAACTTAATTAGAAGAAAAGTCGTCAACTCTCGTTGGTACTCCATACATACTCGCATAGCTGTGTACGAAAGGTACTCGTTCGGCTCGGAGGCGCAGAGAGACAAATTAGCGTAAATTATTATCACATCCCCTAGATCCCTTCTGCCTCTACCAGAAGCTCGTAGGAAGAAAGATACGAGCGATTCACAAAAGTTTTTCGTACCCGGAAGTCTTGGGATCTTTCGCGAAAGATCAGCGTGCGAAGATTGGTTTGCGTAGTCGCACTTGGCTCATGGTTACTTTGTTTTTCGGCCGGGGCGTGCCTACCCTGGACCGCTGGGAATTTATGATTTAGGAAAGTTCATAAACGGGGTAGGGTTAACGCTCTGCTTTGTAAGTGGTCCTGTATAAAGTTGTAATGCCGAGACGAGTTCAGCATCAGCATACCGGGTTTACTGGGTTCGTGGTGGAGCGGTGGAGGCGGGGGGGGGGGGGCAAAGGAAGGGGCGCAAGCAAGAAGAGCAGGAAAAGCGAAGACGAAGGAAGTGTCGAGAGTAAATGGGACTTGCCCAGTGTAAGCATTCCTAACTACGTTAGGTCTTACATTTACCAGGGGTGGCTGGATGTGGGGGATGGAGCAAACTCGTCTGCTATTTCAACCCTCTAATAGCTACCAGCGATCCGATCGATGATCTCGGGTCGTGGATGCTTTATTTCACATTCGCGAAAATATTTAAGAACGTCAACGTAGACGTCCAATGATCCTGATCGCGTTCAATATTGAAGGCGTCTGATTTTGGCAATAATATACCTACTTATTCCTCTAGACGTTACATTGAAATCTCAGCTCGCCTCCACTTGGACCCAGTATACTCCTATACCCTTGGCCAATTTTACGAATATTTCTCGAATTAATTTAACGATCACGTCGATGCCTCGAGGGCCAAAGCCTGAAAACTCGTTTCGAGTAGAATTCGAAAGTTTTGATTGCAACAGACCCCCCTCGTTCCTTCGTATCCTTTTGACTTGGGCCAATTGGTTTAGAAGTTCAGGTCGGTTCGACTAGACTCGAGAAAAAAAGCAACGACTGCAGAGCTACGAGAAAGCAGACAATGATCGAAGGCTGAGGACTCTGGATGAATTAATTAGTGAGAAACAGTATTGCTTATTGGGACGAACGTTTCAATGATATTCTACAATTTTTGTTTCAGGCTCGAGGAAACGAGGCACTACCGATACACCACGTGGAGGTAAGCAAATTCCTGTAGTAACGCGTAGCGTGATAACAAAACAGCAGTATGCCATTGTTCATGGTACGTTTATTATTAACGTAGAAATTAACACAATATATTTGTACTTTAAACGTTTCACATTGCTAATGAGCGGCCGGTAACAACAGGCCCCGTAATGCGTCACGCTCGAGAATAAAGATGTCAAAATGTAATAATGAGGCCAATAAATCGTCCTCGCGTTTGTCAGGCTTAGTACATCCATTGATGTTCGCGTTACTGGCTACTGGTGGTGTGGTGATTGGGGGGAAGGGTGGGGGGGGGGGAGCTGAGGATGGCGAGGGAGGGTGACGGGTGAGAGAAAACGCGCGGCAGTTGGCAGTGACGAATATCCAAATTTTCCCCATGCACAGCGGACGGTAATAGCTACGGCCTTTTAAGCCACTCATGCATCACAATTTGAGGCCGCGCTTTAAAAACAGCCCTGCTGTGTTCGCCGTCGCCATAGCCGATTCCTCCTCCTCCCTTGCGGAGGGAGTCGCCCACACCGTCATTTTGTCCAACGAGGCCGCAAAATATCAGCCGCGAAAACGTACTGATCCCTGAAAAATGCCTAGGAGTCATTTCCCTAATGTACTGTGGTTATAAAAAAAAGTGAGTCGAAGTCCACGTACTTTTTTTTGTTTAAACCCTGCTTATATCCAGAATTCGTTTATTATATCGATTTGCTTAGAGTCAAGTGATATAAGCCAGTAATGGAGCCGTTAAGAATTTCATGGGTGTCAAGCTATTAATACGTAAAATTTATTGCATCGAATTCTCATAAGACGCATAATCACCATGGATTGTAATGGGCTCGTGTGCTAAAGCGTTTACTGTCACGACGTCGTTAAGGATTTACGTTCCTATCATCTAGATATATTAGTATCTCTTGGAGAGTCAGCAATGTCGGCGAATGCATTATGTATGGGCTTTCATTAAAATAACTTTAACGGCGTCGTTTTATACGGTGTCGGAATAGTCTTCTTTTTTTTTTCATTAAAATATTTCAGCGAGGATCGATCGAAGAAACGTTACTGTATAATTCAATCAGTAGATCCGTTGACTTTTAGTTGCGAATCTACTTGACTTGACACTTCTATCTATACCATTCGTGCATTCTTGTTTTATCGTTAGAATTCGTGCCCGAATTGATTCGGTTGAACGTTCGTGTCTAGATCGGATCGAAATTGGACGATATAGGTGAAAACGTAGGAGTCTACTTGAGATAATACTTGAATGTGTACGATTCGTGCATTATCATTTTATCATTAGAATTCGTATCCGAGTTGGTTGAATCGAACGTTCGTGTCTAGATCGGATCGAAATTGGACAGTCTGCTGAAAAGTTCAATAGGATCAGTAACGTCAGAGCGCCGTTGGAATTCGTTCGAAATGTCCATTAAAGGTAGACAATGCAAGATTAATAAAGCAATCGCCTGGATACGGAGAATAATGAAATTTTGTAGATGGATATCGGTAAGCTGTCTGTAATATTATTAATCATCTTCAGTATTAATTTCAATGAAAATCTTTGGATTAAAACTTTTAATCATCCTAACTATCCGGCTGTAGTATCATCCTTTAATAGCTTCACCGCCAATTTAGTAACCAGAGACTGTGTTACCATTTTCTGCTAATATTTGAATTTTATACTTCCATGCCATTCTGTTTAGTCGGAATCACTGCGCATGAGTGCCGATGGATACTATCGTGAGAAAGTTTAAATTATCCTGTTCGGTGAGACGGCAACCTCTGGGAATACCTTGAATCGCCTCAGTCTGATTAGTTCGGCGGTTTCCGTTTGTTTTATCTCGACTGTCAGAGTTGTCCTTTCCCCGTTTAGTAACGAGCGTGGAGAAGCTGAAACGTACAGCACGTGACGTGTAGGATATACAGAGCCATAGACTTTTTTTGGAGGATTTTCTTTATTTAGGAAAAATAAAAGTCCTTTCGAAAAATAACTCTCAAGTAAAAGCAGAATCGAACTTTTCTTGACAGTGCAACTCCTTTATTCGTGTACGTCTACGGCACTACTACGTCGGTCGGGGTCTTGATTACCTCGTGACTTGTCTGCGTTTTATACCTAATTTCATGAAACATAGCAAAAGAAGGTGTTGATCTTAGAATTTATTCTGTATACAGTTAGCGGTGAAAGTAAATTTTTCACAAATTTTCCCTCATAGCTCGCTTTCTCTCGTAACTCGAAATTCGATTAAAGATCGCGTAGAAACTTAAGTTCCCTGTACAGATATTATTTTTGAACATTAGACGGTAAATATTTGAATTTTTACTCCCTCAGGACGCAAGTCGTATATTTTTAAACGATAAGAAAATTCTAAAATCTGCGGTTATCTCCCCTCGCGTTATGCAACCGCGGATATTTCTAGATCAAAAGACTAAGAGGGTGTTCCTTTGGAAAGTAAATATCCGAGCAAACAAAACTACGAGATCCATTACTAAAGGACAGGGTGAGAAAAACGAATGGAAGGACCTATCAGTTACAGGCAGGAATATCTCAGCTTCTAGTATATTGATCCATACTAAAGGCTCTGTGACAGTGAGGTGGGAGAGGGTAGAGGGTTTGTAAAAGGATGAGGGTTAAAAATCTCAGTGCTGTAGTTTCGTAAAAAAAAAAAAGAAAATTGGTGCAACCTTTTGTGTCGCCTTTTCAAAGTGGTAGCGATTATAGTTGAAATATATCGGACGCGAAGAGAAAAGGGGATGAAAAAAAAATCATATATACGAAATAGAAAAATTCCATGCAGTAATTTGTTCTCCGCTCCTCTCGACATTGTTATCTATATTCTTTCACGATTCTACAACGAACCCGACTGTCTCTTGTCATCCCCACTTTTATCTTCTCTCTCTTCAGCCTTTTTCCCCTCTTTCTCCTTCTCCGTCTATTGGTTCACTTCGCTTTGCGCGCTCCAGTAACTTTATGTGCAATTGCCACGGCTGACATTGCACTCTCGGTCGAAACGAGCCGAGCGACCTGTGCGGTTGCGTTTTCCGTCGTTCGCTCGAATCACCGCGATACCCCTGACATTTCCCTAGGGTATGTAGAACCCCTGTCATCGTATAGCGCAGAGCCCAGAGAAGACTCACCTATACCTGGGATCTTCCATTAAGCCTGCCGAAATGTTCCTTTCGGACGTGGGGGACGAGGCAGCTGGTATTCTCGCCTATCTCGAGCGAAATGGGAATATTCGCCCTCGTCGGGTAACTCATAGTAAAAACTCATTAAGCGCGAGGCTCATCTTGCGGAAGGTACGGCCCTGCCTATTTTTGGTAATTTCATTGGCAAAGTGTTTCTGCGCCACGTCAAGTACCGTCCGCTCAAGTTAGTACAGGGTTAACGTACGCGTTAAAGGGGTTTGTCGACTAACAACAACCAAACGTAAGAAAGTATTAAGAAACCTGCGGTAATTTGATTTCACCCAAAAAAGGAGATTTTACCCAGTTGCGAAATAAATTTATAATTAAATTTTATTCTATTACTTTGTCGTACCTGGAATATAGTGAAATGTAATATAGAGTTACGTCACTGGGTAACGCAAGTGTCGTAGAGTCGGTATGCATTCATGTAGAGAGAGATAGCAGAATTTTTATCAAAATTGCGAACAAGGCATATCAAGTGTCTAATATTTTTTTATACGTGACCAGTGCGAATATTATTCCTATAGCACTAGTGTATTTTACCAATAAAATACTCAAGTACCTTTGACGCTGATACAACTCGACTGTACCTACTTTGCGGTCTTCACTAGCAAACGAAATCCCTTTAATACACTTATCTTTGTATTGTCTATAGGTACAGGCTACAGGAAGCATTTGCTTTTAAGGTTTATTAGATAAAAGCAAAGCCACCCTTCACTCTCTCTCTCACCTCCACAGTCCAACAGTGCTATTGTCCCACCCACCTTTCGTACTATCCCTGCAATCTGAATTGGGACCTAAGGTAAAAGGTTTCACGTTCTTTTCGCTCAGGCTTAGATTACGCTAGTATAGACACATTGGATATACATTCTGGCATCTAAAAATAGGTACAATAGATTCTTGAATCTAGTAAAGAAAGTTGCGGAGTTTCTTCTTCCTACTCGTGCATATTGCTCACGCATATAGATAGGATATTGCAGGATACACCAAAGATATACGTGCAGAGGTATATAGTATAATATATGTGTATATATGTATATACTATATACCAAGTAGACAGTTTTTGTCTTCTCGATATCAAGACGCCATTTTCATTTTACCTATATCTTATTTTTCAAGATTTTTTCAATATACCCGAAGGTTTTTTTATCAGCTATCCTCTCACCTTTTTGTGGTTTGACATTTTTTGTTTTCCATTTCCCTCTCGACCTTGCCTCGTGTCCTTTTTTTTCAATACCCAAAACTCCTTCGAGAATTTCCCTCGATGACGAGCGCCAGTCCTGGTCTCACTGAGTAAACTCATAATTGGGAATGAAAAGCGGGAGGGGTGACACGTACTGGGAAGAGTTCGACGACCAACCGCGCCCTAATGGAGACAATTTATTATTTTCAACTTTTCAACGAGGCGTAACAGCAATTTATTTTTTGTCCGCGTCGTGTTCTCTCTCTCTCCCCCCCCTCCTCTCTCTCTTTCTCTCCGCCACTAGCAAAGCTGTTATAGGTGATGGATCGAGGACAGGAACCAGCGTAGGGAATAGGGGATGAGGGAGTCCGAACCCGAATGGAGGGATGCAGCCGAATGAAATCGGGCGAAAGTGGGGAGGGGGGGGAGGGGTTGGGCCGGCAGATTCCGCACTACGGGTTACACTGGTTCGGAACAATTATTTCGCCACATGCGCTACTCGCTGCTGAACGCCGAAGCGTTATACTGCAATAAATGTTTTTTTGTCGCTTAATGCTTTTTTTTTTAACGCGAAAACGTTTGCGAGCAGCTGCCATTACTCTTAAAGTTCGACATGGTCATCGAGTGTAGCAGGCATGGAAACAAAAATTTTTTAACCCATGCTTTCGATTTAAGGAGAAATATGATAATATCATTATTTTTTTTAGAGGCTCTCTCTCTCCCTCTCTCTCTCTCTCTCTCTCTCTCTCTCTCTCTCTCTCTCTCTCTCTCCCTCTCTCCCTCTCCTAACTCAGCAATTCGCTTCATATCCAATGTTAAAGTATGAGAACACATCACTTCCTACTACGATATCGTATAAAAATTAAAATAGCTACAAGTGATATCACAGCGACAGTATACCTTAAGGTCTACGTCCCAGCTATATTTTCAGCCTTGCCTCTTGCGTCTCAAATGTAATAAGAAATCCGCGAATCAAATTGAATGATATACTAATGGCAAAACGTAGATTAGAAATTTATAACAAATTTTGTCATCTCTCAGCGATCTCTCTTTGTAACTCCCTACCCATTGCAGTAAGATCTGTCTGAACTATCAACTCTTTTAAATCGCGGTCCTAACTGTACCTCCTAAGTAAGCAAACCAGCTCTCAACTGATTATAGATTTTTAAGAGCAATTATTTTGCAAAGTTTAAATCTATAAAATCACTTTAAACTTCTACTTATAAATTATTTCAAAAAATGACGTTACTGTTTACCAGAAACCAATGCTCTTAGAGGATATGTATCCCAGAGCGCCGAATAAAGATATTCATTCATTCTCTCTCTCTCGCTCCCATCTCATTTTTACGTTTCCGTCTATGACATAACGTACTGTTGCTAGTTGATAGACGACGCGACTTGCTTAAGTCGATTCTACGCTCCCCTTTTGTCCGACTGCAACCGAAGGAAGATATACTCGACAGAAGCGGAATTTTCAGATGCGCGATAAAAGGTCGCGATACCAATTTATTCCGACCTTCTGAAAGCCTCTTCTCTCCTCTTTCATTATTCGCCTTCTTTTTTCTTTTTTTTCTTACACTTCCTTTTATTCCCATTCTATAATGCGATCCGGGCGATTGTCGGCTTTTCGCTGGTTTCACCGTTTCTCTTCATCGCTATGCGATTTATCATCCACACGGATTTTATTCTTCTTTTGTTTCCCAGCGATTCTTTGCCCTTTACCACCGTAGGCACTGTATCTGTAAGCGAGGATAGTTTCGCTCGTTATTGTTGTTATGGTCGCGTACCGTGTTGCATCGGTAGAAATCGCATCGTCGATTTCGACATCAAAGTCGCGAATTGCTCAGGCTTGACCACTTTATGCAGCTCCGCGTTACTACAGCAAACGCGATCGTCTATCCATCATTCTCCACGCGGCCAATCGATTCGGTCTGGTAGAAACCGATATTCAATTTATATTAATTCGATATCACGCAAAACGGTAACGTAATGCTTTATAGTACGAAACGCGCAAGCCGTCTGTGAAACGTAATACTTATATATATATATATATGCACAGGAAAATATGCATGCATCGTTGCACGATGCAACATGTATACGTCATTGGCTTTTTTGTTCTGCTCCCCTGTATACAGCTAATCCATAAAACCAAAGAAGAAACGAACGAGAGGATGAAAAAAAAAGACACAACAAACATCGACATTCTCGGCTTTGGCATTTAATTGGCAGGTTTACGGAAATAGAAAGAAAGGGATGGTCGTTTACGAAGAAAGAAAAAGGAAGACCACGATGGAAGAGAAATTTGGTACTTATACCTTATCCCGCGGTTAAATTTGAACGAGAGAATAATTTCTAGCTAAGGTTGGTTAGCGGGTTGGGAGCGGAAGGGGGTGATTGAGCTCTGGCGAACGAAAGAGAAGGTTAAAGGAAGGAATAAAAGGATGAAAGGAGAGAAGTGTATAGGGAAGTAAAAATGGTATCAAAATAGGGTAGGTAGGAAGGTAATTGGTTGAAGGGTAGAGGGGACGTTCTTATTGGTGGTGGTTTTTGAAGCAATTTTAGATGGAGACTTTAGCCGCACCTAAAGTAGACGCAGCAAGGAGGGTCGTAATCCTGGATTCTTCTATGGGTATCCTTCCGGTTGGGTTATGGGGACAGAGGGATGAAAGGACGGAAGGGGGTTGGAAAAAAACGACGTGGGATTCAAGTGCGCATACATAAAGCGCATATACTGTACGCGAAAGTAGACAAAAAAAAAATGTGAACGTCCCTTAAGCATTTGAGCGTTCTAGCTCGTCCTCCTCCTTCCTCTCAACGAGCGACTAACTTTTGCATGCGGAAATTTCACGGCTGAGCTTTGAGCCTTATGCATCCCTTTACAGTATATGGTTTCCTTACCTTTTTTTTTCGCTTGAGTGATTTCATGAAAATCGCCCCTTATGCTGTCCATTGTCGTTGTGATGATTCTTCGAGTCTCAATATATTAGATAACTAAGAATCGATCGCTTGTCAGTATCTTCTGTTCTCTTGCAATCGAATTAGTAAAATGCGCCGAAATCCACTTGCTGTCACGACTCGACGTTAAACCGCAGTGCGATATCGGAATTTTCTTAACGGTCCGTTGCCGCTCTGATATTGTATTGAAAATATTCTTGGTTCTACCATTTACTGGGTAATCCTATACCGCGTGCTCTGATACTCTAAAATCACGTGGCGATGCTTCCGGTTATTACCTTTATGAATTTTATGGATTTTGCATGTTTCGAAGCTTTGACTGTCATGATACGCTTGTCGATGTTCTGCGTCAGGATTTGGCTATTTTAGTCGTCGCGATATGGAAATAAAATATGCATGCTCATGGACCCTGGTAAAGTGCACGTGTCCACGTGTAGAAGAGTGACGGGCAGTCAAAGTGTCAATGGATTTTTATTGTGTTTATATGGAAATGGGTTATACATGGGATATTTAAATTAATATAGTCACGCGGTTAGACAATCGTTTTTATTATTGATAGGTAATAAATTTTTTGAGTCGTTATTAATGTTTTATTCGAAAATGACGTGATACGTTTCTCGGGGCGGATACGGAACGTTTTTATTAATGCGTCACTGACATCGATGCGGGATCAGCTGGGTCCGGAGCCGTGAAAAGTTTCTCTCGTCATTATGAATTTTCGCGAATGCTCCATTTAAATCGGCTATGTCCCGGGTAGGGGAAATGGAGAAAAAAATTGAGAGGACATACCATGTCGAGTATAAGGATACGAAAATAAGATATTATTACTTGAATAATATATACAATTATTGTTTACTTCGTAAGTGGGTGTATCGGTGGCTGAATTGCTTAAACAATAATTACAACATTTATGGATGCACGGCTTCACTTTAATTTTGGAAGCCTCCTGGTCCAACCAAACCCTTCGCTTTTGCCTTCACGTTCCCCCCCTCACCCCCTTTTTACTCTTGCTGTAGTTCCCTTCGCGTACGGCTTGCTTGCGGTGAGGCAGTTTTAACGAGAGTTGTTTCAGGTTGTTTCAGTAATTACGCGGAAATTACGCTGGCCAGGCCGCAGACTACCAGCTCGCAGGGTTATACTAATACGAGTGCATCGAGAATTTTTTTATTTACGAAAACAATCCCGTGCTTCGCGTACAAGGGATGCTGCGTGTTTCGACATACTCCGGTATCGTAGATTGTATAAAGTGAAGAAAACTCGTACCGAGATACGTAATTCTTAAAGCACACACCCTTTGACCTTTGTATCTTTTGCACGAGCGATAATTTTATATTTCTGAATTAATGATCGAATATTTATATTCCCACGAAAATGTTCGTCCCCTGTATCCAATATTCGTGAATTTTTATATAAAATTATTTGCGCGTCTATATACGCTCATTAGCGAATCACGATTCGCGTTTGACCCTACGCTGTGAAGTGACCGTGAGGTCGAAGGGCCCGGGGGGGTTGGTAAGACCAAGGATGGAGGTTGAGTTCCAGTATACAAGGAGGAGAAGAGACACGAGCCACAGGGGTTGTTTTTTGTTATCTTTTTACCCCCGATGATAAATCTCACCCTCTTTCCACCCCTTCTCGGTCTGGCAGATTTACCGGAAAAAATTCGCAACGCTTAACAAGGGGGGTGTGCTTCATCCTTATACAACGAATCTCGTGCTTGTCGTCGAAAATGGCGTAGTACTCTACGTAAAATATATGAAGGGTGTCAGATCCGTACGGGGCTCGCTTTGCCATTTTCTTTTCCACCGAGTTATCCTCATATACAGCCTGTATCGTTGTACGAGCTCGATTTTTCCAAGATCGATTGAACTTCCTCAAATCCTTTACAGTCAGGTTCCCCTTTACGTGTCGTTTCCGTCGATATAAACGCGACGACTCAATCCCCTCTTGCGTGATGCGCTTACTCGATGCCCTACAAGTGCATCTCATCGATCATTATTAGAATTCTAGTCTCGTTTGTTCACGCACGGTAAGACGGAAGTGCTATCTATCATCGTTTTCATATACGACAACCCCTGAAGGGCTTTACTTCGAGACGATGTCTATGTACTACGAATACCATTGAATGACGTTGATATGATGTACTGCAATAAATAGCGAAAATCCAAATAGAGAGGGGAATACCATTGGCTCTGGGAACGAGGTGAATGTAC
Source organism: Trachelus iudaicus (assembly GCA_030142595.1). NCBI lineage: Eukaryota > Metazoa > Arthropoda > Insecta > Hymenoptera > Cephidae > Trachelus > Trachelus iudaicus. Next base: position 1,563,072 of record JARQTH010000282.1, on the reverse strand, counting down.
ATAATCGAGTTAAATATAAATTTAAATTAAAATTAAATTTTGATTTTACGAGATAATTTATGGGGGCCGCGGTGGGCGGGGGGGGGGGAGGGTAGTCGAAGTTGTTATATAAGATACGCATGGCATAAGTTTTTAGAATTTTCATAAAGGATTTGACACTATATTTATAACTAATTAAATAATAAATACATCATATTGTAACATTGCTAATTATATCAGGGAAATGTTTTTTAGAGTCTCGTTAAAAGTTTTTTCTATGCATTTGTGCAGTAGGTCACATACCGCGTATACGGGGTATACACTCTTTTCAGGGGGTTGAAACGAAAAATTTTGTTACAAAGCCTCCGGAACTATTTTTCAAAATTTTCTCGAGTCTCGACTCGTTTCAAACTTTAATTACTTCTCTTTAGACAATCGCTAATTGCGGGAGAAGCTTCAAAGAGAAGCCTGAGAATGCCGTCATTCGCTCTTCGAGATAACAATGCTTCGAGGTGTTGGTTAAGTGCACTAACGGCTCCCGGTTTCCTACTTGAACCTGAGTTCAAAGTATGAGTCAAACGTACCGTAATTACAGTGTTTCAATGTGCTTACTACAACGTGACGTCATTGGGTGTAGTCGCTACCTGCCTACTTATTGTTATGCGAATAAATACGTAATACGAAATTTGCGAATCTTACACACTTGCATCGGGTCGAGTACCGAAATTTTGCTCAGTCGCGAGAGATAAGATGTCATCCGACAGGTGCAGATGCTCTCTAAATCCGAACTGATTGTAAGTTCTGCCGAATGAGGTAGGGTCGTCCTCCTCTTCGGGTTGGTAAGAGGAAACATTCTTACCACCCCTAAATACACCTACCCTCCTCCTATCTCTGCCAAAGTCTATATAGGTATATGTAATATATAAAACACATATATAGGTATACTAAGTAACTCAAAGCTGCACGCAGTTCTAGCCAAAACCCACCCACGAACTAAAGTACTACAAACTACAAGTTATAATTGCGTCACAAGATAGATACGGTCTCACTTCCGTTCTCAACGTCTTCCTCCATCCTTATCCTCCACCTATTCCTGCCCTCTCGCACTTGGGGATCTTATCAATGTATATATGCCTGACATCCTATCAGCTTGCAATGTGCACCCCGTATGACGGGCAGTAATAATTTCAAGTCGAATTTCATTCGAAAGAGATTGGCATTGCAGAAATTCAAACTTCCCGCGTATTTTTTGGCTTCTCCATTGCACGTTTTGAGTTCTCGATTTAATGACATCTTTTGTGCCTGTATATGATTATCAGCTCAATTTTATTTTTCAAAATAACGTATGAGCGTTGCTACTATCATTATTACTGTATTTACTCTCTATTGTATGTTACATAACGTGAAACTAGTTCAATATTTCCAATAGCATTTTATAGCTATCGATCTCTAGCCTATACATACGTAATGGTACTATTGTATAGTGTGTGCATAGCGTATAGCGCGTCAGAGAGATGTTCCCTTGAAATGATAAATTTTTTAATTTCATCGTCGAATAAGCTTTCGAACTTTTTTTTTGTGTAATAAAATTGATCATGCAAACAGGTTATTTAATTGTTATCGCGATATAAATGGCCTTTTACCATGCGTAATCGCGAATGACGTACGGAGCTCCGGGTGTCCATGCAGGATGCTGATGAGACGCGGAGTAAACGATTCTCATATTGGGGTAGCCTTGCGCAACCCTTACGTGTAAAAGGGATCGGGATCAACTAAGGGTGTATAGAAGCTCATCCACCTGCATTAGGTCAAGTTGATCCCCGGAAGGTGGATGGCGCATCTTCCAAGTGGAAAGGGCCGCCCCCCTTGGAACAGCTTTGTTATTGGAAAGACGACCCCCTTCTAACTTCCTTATAGTTATAAAGTTCACACCAACCCCTAACATCGACATACGGTATCACACGTGAAGACTTCGTGAGGGATCGTCGTCAGCTTCGAAGAATCTCAACCCCCTTACCCCAACAGTTTTCTGCCACTGTATGGGAAGAACCACCCCCCGCTCCTTCGTGCTCTTCCTCTTATATATCCTATATCCAAGTTCAACCCTTACTTATCGTACTTCTTGTACCTAACCTTTACTTTGTCTTTCTACTTCCATCCGCCTGTCCTTCTCGGTCCTGCTTACTTTGGCTTCCCTCTTTCTTTCATTCTTTCTCTTTCTGTCGCGCTGCTGATATACCTCTTCTTGGATCAATGCACCATCCAGTCTCAAACTCTTTGCACCGGTGGTACACACGTATTGGCTTTCACACGTACACTTCTCCAGTCGACCGAGGCCGCTTTTACGCGCATGTTTTCTACCCCTCAAATACAAGAAGTTGAGCTCTCAGATCTCTGACAGACTCCGCGTCCATTCGCTTTCTTCCGGTTCCCTTTGAAGAATCGAGAGCATTCTTCACGCGTCAGTTCGAAATATTCCTAGGATTGAATTTTTCTAGCTCGCCCTCTGGCAAACGTTTCAACCCAGGTATATTCTTGATGGTACGCAGAGACCCATAGGTGTCATTTATTCTTGTCACTTTTATCCACTGAAAAAGTAAAGCAGTTATAGCGTTATATAAGTATCTTTTTTTTTTAAATATATGACTGACTTTAACATTCTTTTTTGTTAAACGTTAAATGTCAACGAGAACCAGTTATTTCATTCGAGCTCGTTAACGCGTTACACCTTAACAGAGTACAAGGAGTCGCGTATATCTAGTTAAAAGAAAAAAGACGTTTTACTTCCATCGCACGTAATAACAGGAACTCAAAGCATAAAAGTTATCATTTCTTATCACGATTTCACTTGTAATATTCAAAAGTTCAAAATGGTGCCTGGATTTTGTGCGAGGAAGGAAAAAAAATTTTCTTCTGTTTTCCTCCATACAAAAAATTATAAGAACTAAGTGCGAGAACCGTTAAGGGTATTTGCTGCCCCCTCGAATGGCGCAGTCCCGTAGCTTGCGGTTCCTTTGCGATTTCTCAGCCCTTAATAACGGGGGTGAGTCTTCGGCGACAGGGAACTCGATTCAGGAATATTACATGAGGCACCTCAGTATGCGAACCAGTGTCTATCGGCAACGATATGCAGATATTGGTCCGACCTCTCAGCATCTCTACTTCCTTTCTATCCCTTGAATCGCTACCCTCTTTGGTAGTACAGTCAAGCCCACCAACTTCCTCTCTCCCTCGCCTGCCCCCTCCTGCTTTGTAAATTCTGAAAAATTTAAATTCAGTTCGTCCCTGCTTGTCGTTCATTGGAAGCAGCCTTACGTCAGGACCATTAGCCTCGTTCCAATACCTAAGTAACTTTATGGAACCCTGATGATCCATTAACGAATCGAACAAATTGATTTTCGAGAGGGTGACGTAACTGGTTCAAAGTTGTTACATAAATATTTTATGCTACGCAGGGTTAGGTACCCGTGCCTAACCTATCTGTAGGGAATAAGGCCGCACGTGACCAGCGTCACTATATCGTCATATTATAAATTCTATCTACCAGTCTATATACATAGGTACTTGCTCTTTTTACTAAAACCACAGCTACCAACCGCTAGCCAACCACCCCTAATTATGCGTTCGCCATTATTTTAGCTACTCGCATTAAAGGGGTAGATGTACATATATACGTAGCAGGAGGAAGAACTATAGCATTTTTCACGAGGACAGTGTTTCCTAGAGAAAATTTCAAACCCGCCGTCGGTAAGGTAGGTACATACTCCCGCGATATTTACGATTACGATTTCCGTTGAATCTTGGCGAACGTTTCTGATTTCTCGGTGTGGTTTAAAAGGTAAACGTGCTGAAGGCTAGTACCGCCAGTATTACTGCTAGTACGAAATCTCTCGGGTACATGTATCTTATCATGTACCATGCACATTCCATGGTAGATACGTACTGTACGTTACATACGTCGAGAATAGTCAGTATATAGAGAGCAGGTACAGCGATACCACGATATCACGTACGTGGACAAATCAACGAGTTACTTTTCTTAGCAAGTGTGAACTTTTCGAAGGGTAGTTCCTACCGAAACTAAGGGAAGCAAGGTGTGATACGTCGTATCGAAAAGTTGGGGAAATAGAAAAGAAACAAGAGTTGGGTAACTCAAGGGAAGGGTGGTACAAGGTACAAGGACAGAAAGGGGTTGTACGGTTGTACCCTTATACGAATTCGATGTTCTTGGAGAGGATGCAAGTGAGAATGAAAAGGGGTGGAGGGGGAGTGAGGGTTGAAAGGGATCGAAGATGGGGAGGCGGATATAAAAAGAGGGAAAGGAAAAAAGGTCAGAGCTCATGGGATACATATTTTATGGGGCAATCACCGCGGACCCTTATCTACAGTTTGTTCAGCTCTCTAGCTAGACGGGAGCTGTATCTATATCTGTATATGTATATACGTATATAAATTCTATAGATTACATACGCCGTCTTTGGACGATCTGCGCAGATTTGCACATTTTACTTATTAATTAACGAGTCCTAGCAAAAGTCTTATCACTCAACGGATAAGCTATTACGATGTGTGACATAGGTCGTACAGTGTTGTTCAGGAACATGGGACAAGCTCAAGTTTACCTGTTCATTTGATTTCTGTGATAGACCCAACTTGAGATGATGGAATATTTTTTAAATCATCCTGTAGACACTTTTATCCCTTACGACGCACTTAAAAGGGAACTGACGCGCAATGAAAGCCTTTGATGGGAATCCTCGTGGGAAGCAAAGCTCGTACTGGTTAGCTATAGTATGTGGTTATATTCTCGTAGCGAGAAAGAAGTTTTTCAAAGTCGTTTGTACGGCTCGTAAATCGTCAAGGGTTGTTTTCCCATATAACGTGACAGATGCGCTATCGTTATGTAAACGTGTACGGGGCTCCCACGGCTCGGATCCATCTAGCGCACTAGTAACCCATAGGTACAAGCTGGCTCTATAGAGGTATACGTACGCGTAAGAGATACACGAGGAGAATGAAGAAAATCGTAAAAATCGATTGTCACGGAAATATATCCTCTACGGGATCGTCCGTAGGGAAGATCGAGAATAGCCCAGAGCCGCAGGTCGTATCCAGGTGAAATTCCATCAATTCTCTCGTTATACAGCATGATCGAATTGTCCATGGGATCTTTCGGATAAGATATCATCTTACCTATCGTTTTGGAGTCTTTGGAGAGGTCGATTGTTTTACTCAGGAAAGAGGGCTGGGTGGGGTAGTATTGCCAGGCAACGAGCCATCCCGCTTTACAGCGATCCAGTCAGCCGTCCCAGATGGTAGGTTAGAGAGATCGGTTGATCCTCTGGAATACAAAGGACTGGTATATGCTGTACTGTAAAAGGTTCCACGAGAGGTGGAGTCTTTATGTATAGGTAGGGGGCAATGTGACGGCAGGTGGTGACCATGTAAAATGCATGAAACCCGTGTATGGCGTGTGTACTAGACTAGCGGCTGGTAACGGGGGCCCTTGAATGCGGGAATTAAAACGCAATTTCCAGCACAAAGGGGCAGTTTATGCTGACCTCTTCTTCCTTTTCTTTTACTTTCTTTCTACATTTATAGTGGCCTCTAGACCTTCTCGATGGCCTCGTGGGCTCCTCTTGCCTTTGCCTAATGAAGCTTTTTCGTAAAAGCGTTCCTTTTTTTTTTGTTTACTTGCTGTACTACTACCTGGGACTCGTTGCATGCTCCTTGTATAAGGCTTGTGGGTAAAATTTGTATAGGTTTAATTCAGACAGCAAGAAAGACAGGTGAGACACCTCACACGTATCTGATGACTGTTTTTTCTTGCAGTTTTCTTTTATTTCGTCATTTTTGATTTCATCCGATTTTCAACGACTGTCCAAGTAGGTTCGAATTGACGTAAAGCCGATAACTTCGGGGGGAACTCGTTTATTTGGATGCTCTTAGAAAAGATTTCAGAGGGCTCTCGCGTGCCTTCCCTATTAAATTGAAGGTCTTCGAGGACGTCTTCGTGGATGTGTCTCTGGTCGCTCCTGTGAAATCCAGAGGGACATAAAAATCTCTCGAGGACATAAATTCCTTTATCGAAGACTCGCTTGATGCGCCCAATCCGAACTGCTGAGGTTTTTTTTCCCCTCTTGATACTTCCTGGCAGTTATCTAGCCTGTCTCGTTTACGGAATCTGTCGCCAGAGAGTAGGTAGTGTGTATACATACAATAATGAAGGTAGAAGGACCGCCAGTAATTGATGAGCCAGCAATTAAGAATTCGTAACTCTGCTCGAGTGTCAATTAGATCTGTGCGGTGGCGAGAAAATAATTATACCACGGTACGGAGAGACTATAGGAAGCCAACAACGCAATTATTCTCTAATTGTCACCCTGTTCAGGGGTTTGCGTCCCCGGACGGGCGATGATGTCTACGTGGTCAGAGAGACAGGAAAGGCAAAGGAACCAACCATTACGGAACAGTTTTACATACCGCGTAATCTCTTTTCGTCAGTACGGAAAAGAAAAGGATATTTGAATTTACTTGAATCCTATGAAAAGCTTCACTTACCGTATGAACCACATGTACTATATACGCTATCGTACTTTTGAAAGTGACGGATAGCCGATAAATTCAGTCGCAATCGTCACGTAATGCTTAAAAAGGAATATCCATGCTTTGTTGAAAAAATTGAAAACTATAGTAGCACACAACTATTGCAAAATTTCTATTTTTTTTTTCGTTTTCAGAACTATTTACTAGGTATTGTTCGAGGATGTATATGGTATATTTTTATATTACATAAAACTTCTTTTTAATATTATATATATATGTCATATATTATATACATTGGAGTATTAGAACGCTGTAGATGCCGAAGGTTCGATAACCAGGATGCACATAACAATGATCATATTTCCTTTTCTTTTTCTTTATATACATACGTACGTATCCCTGGGTTCTGCGCAATATGTCCAAGCGAACGTAGAGAGTGTGTAGTCCATGGCTCTAGGTTGGCAGCTCCGACAATGGCTCGCGTAAAATACATAGGATGGCGCGGTGGGACAAAATTCTCGTTGATACAAGCCAGGGGCGAATTTATGGGGACTGCCTGGCATGAGAATAAGGGGCCCGCTTGCTTTTACGGCTACGTTTTACTGTCCTTCACTGCGATTTCCATAACAGGCTCTAGTCGTCCCTCTCCTCGTCCCTTTAGCGCTTCGGCTTCTCCTACGCCCTTGGCTCCTGGGCTGGCATGTCATTCGCTGACAGCTTCCCGATATCGCGGTATCGTCTTATCCTGGCGCCAGCCAACCTCACAAAACATTTTCTAAACACTATGGAGTTTCTACATACGCGAGACAGGTATGAGTTAGAGGCGCCCTGGTCCAATCCCTGAGAATTACATTACTCTCCTTTCGGATGCTGCGAGATGGATCTGCCATGTTAAATCTCCTAGGCGTATATCTGCTTCAAATTGGATTTGCTAGGATAAAATTTAGAAAATTGAGAGAATCAGGATACCAGCCAATGCCACTATTCAGCATGTAACTATGAGGTTCCAGTTTCCCCGAACTTATTCTACGGTCTGCATGGCCGAGTGTCAGCGCAGTCGATTTAAATTCGATAGCGAACGACTGGTGCGCTTTTCTTACGTTTCTTTTTGCGATGCGGCGCAACTGCAGCTTCCTGGGGATTTGACCTGACGGCGAACGCGAACCGCTGTGTCGTTGATATAATTGGGTCTCCACGTTTTGCCACCGTGGGGATTGACCTTTCCTTGATGGTACCTATGGATATTCCAGCGTTGCAGGGTTTCCTGATTATTTACTTAGATGTGTATATGTATATACATGTTTCCTATTGTATACGGATTTATCGAACGTCCTAGAGAGATACTGTGACGAAGGGAAACTATACCGGGTGTTCCAACAATGGTAGTAGCTGATTCGTACATTAGTTATCTCTTATGCGTGATTTGAATTCTTTATATTTTTTAAGAAATTTGCATAATATATCTTTGCAAGGATATAATACAGGGGTGAATACATCCATTTTATTCTTATTTCAGATTCTTTCTTTTCGCGATCTCAATATGTCTGATCAAATATACTTAAATATACATAAATATATTTTTCACAAAATTTTCACTCGTCATACAATTTGCCCCGGGGGTAAAATTGTAAATTGGATGACTCGCATCCTTAAGAGCGGAAGTCTTCTTCCGAAGGTGATTGGATAGGAATTCGCTACGTTGTTGCTCAAAAAAAGCAAGAAAAGGACTGACACGGATTGTTAGCGGACATTCAGAACTTCCCACTCACGGGTATTGCTGCCTTCCTTTCGAAGTTTTCTCGATGTTTTCAGACGCCTCGATGGAAACTGCCTCTCGCCAGATTTTACTTCTCCACACTTCAGGTTCTTCTATCGCTTCTGATCTTTCCGCCTCAACCATAACTCTATTGCCTGTAAACGCGTCTTTTTCTATCTTTACTTCTTTCACCCCATGCTCGCCCGCATAGCCGTCGAGAAATCTGACCCATTGAGTTTCCAGCATTTTTCCTGTCAAGAAATTTCTAACGTAACCTTTTCAAAACTCACGTAACTTTCTCCCTCTCGGCACATCAAGTTCCCCTCGTTTTCAGATTTTGCCTTTGAATATCATAGAAATTCGCCTTTCGCAACGACACCGACGTCGCGACGAACGAGCTTGATCCTCATCTTCGGGAATAGTTTGAAGGGATCAGTTGGGTAAATGCTTGCCATAACAAAACTCTATACATTCGAGAAGATGTGGGGGGTGGGTGGGTACGCCAAGGAGCGGTGGTAAATACGTATAACGCATACATGGTGTTCCCTGTATGTTTAGAGGGAATCTGGGCAAAGAGGAGTCGAATAAAAAATTCACCCTTTTTTTTTCAACCCTCTATACTCGATGTCTCCCTCCGTAGATTATCGTTCGCTCCGGGACAAAATATTGTTACGGCGGCTCTTACGGTATATGGTCTTCGAGTATCGTTAGATCGAATGTACGAATTTCTATGAGTTTGTTCCACGGCAAAAGTTAACCATTAGTCATTGCTTGTCACGGACACACGTGCATATACGAGCATCATTAGTCGCGTGGCTAATAAATCTTGCAGAGTTTGCATTTACTCGATCTTCCCTACGAACGTGTATATCCTGTGTCACTTTTTCCACCTCGACTTCGTTAATATTTATCATTACGTCGAATATTCTTATCCTAAAATATTCACGTCTACTGTTACAATTCTGATTGACACGCTTCCTTATCCTTTCCTTGTATTTCCGGTGGATTCTTCCTTCTTTATATATTTTTAAGAAAAACATTATTTTACGTCCGGCCAATGATTCTCGAAATGATTGATATTTGCTGTAGAAAGTATATGAAATTAATATTTATACTAAATCCATTGCTTTATGCTTTCATTATTGTTCTTATTTTTCTGGCTTACGCAACGATGCCGTGTCGAAGGTCAACTGTTTTTTTTCACTTTTATTTTCTTTCTTTCTTTATCAAAAGACTATATCACCTAAGACCGTTTCATGTTCACAGTGTTCGTATTGATTTTATCTCGTTTCTCGCCGACTCACCGAAGGGAAGAAAGAGAGGAAGATAGACCGTGAGAAAGAGAGAGAGAAAGACGTTACCTACTTCGTTCTCATCCCTTTTGCTGTATCGGTCTTTTCACTTTTCCGGATTACGTGGCAGCATGAGAACGCGGCTGCTACGAGTTCGTGGGTGGAGCCACGGGATATATGTGTAACAGGGATAGCGTTAGGGCTCGGGTAGTGATAAGCAGAGTATCCATCACCCATTCTGTCGGATCGTATAGTGAGCACCAAGGGTGGAGTGGTCTCATCCGCTAACTTGTCATAATATTAAATGCGTGCCTTCCCAAATCTTCTATTTATCTCTCTTCAGCTTCACGATGGCTATACGACCACGGAATATTTAATCTGTTATTTTATCCGTAACGCCTCGCTCCGACATGTAGGATTTAAAACACGAACGTAGCTTTTTTTATTCCATGGGTCAAATCCCAAGAGGTAGGAAAGGGTCCAGACAGAAGGCAATATTAGCTTACATATAGGATGTATATGCACATACATAAGTATATGTAGAGCAGGTGACCTTGATTCTGAATAGCCATTGCGAATATGAATAGTTTGGCATTTTTAATAGAAAATTTTTATGGATCGGACATTATTTTTATGTATATAAAAAAAAAATTATGTGAGTTATAAACGACTGAGAATTTGAACGTTAATAATCGCGAATATCTGCAAAACGTTCTGGAATGTTCTCGGTGAAAATTTAACGCAGGCGATCTTCGGCTGGTTCCAGCGAATAACGTATTCTCGGCGAATACGTTGCATTCTGCGGGAGTGATAAATTAAGAGAAATTCAATTGTTTCGGGAGAGGTGATTCCCGAGGAGCAAGGGGCTGGTTTTACGGCCCGGAGGGTACGGCCAGGGAATAGTCATTCCTCCCAGGGTACCTCTTGCGCGAATTCGCCAAACGTTTCTTTTTTTTTCTTTCTTTCTCTTTCTCTCTCTGGCACTCAGCAAGAGCAAAAGAGCTTTTTTATTCAGCGCAAGCCGAAATAAATGGCAACCAACTATATATATGCATATACTCAAATGTGTACTATCGCTCCACTCAAGCATCCCAGGTTTTCTCCTGGTCCTCCTAGTCGTCCCACTAGCCGTCCTCACCATCGCATCCGCCCACTTCTCGTTCGCGTTTATTTTGCCCACGTTGCATTTTGCATTCGCGATAAATTGAGAGTAATTAAGTTGTTCGTGGTGGCCGATTCGAGGATCCTGGTGGTCGTGACGGCGCTGAGGATAGCAGAGGATCGCATAGGAGGTTTCGGGAAAGGGTCTCGTCTCCGTATTACAGGGGCAAATAGAGGCACCCGCAGAAGGAGAACCGAGCGAATACTTGAGATCGCAACGCGCTCTCAGCCTGCAGCACGGGAATACTTGGCCATGGTGGAATTTTCAATATTGATATTACACTGATTAACGGGGCAATAAGGAGCTTTTCTGAAATACGTAAAAAATCCTACTGTCACGTGCTCATATAATTTCACGAATTTCTCCCCCTTGTAATCGACCCGCACAATGTACAATCTCTTCTCAGTCTTCGAGGGAATCGAATAGCACGAATGCCTGTAATATACCTAGCCTACAAAGCTTGCTTATATATATTCCCAATCTTTTCCATGAAAGCTTGCAGAGGAAACGTGCAATTTTGAAAGCAAAAAAAAAGCAACATTCGTTCTCTCGCTCTTGTACGCGCGCAACAGTATCCCGAAGTAGAAAACGAAGTGAACGGGTCAGCCGTCAGTAGAGAAAGTCTATACAGAGTCAGGCAAATACTATATCGAAGCGGCGTAGGAAGTCGCAATGAGAAATGGCGTGACAACGCTTAACACTGCAACCGGAAAGAGACGGAGTGAATGCCGGGAGTAAAATAATGTATGGAGTCCAGAGTGCACGGTTCGTTTGATTCGTTTGAAACACGCTTAATTCGCTCGCGGCTGCTGTGGCTTCGCGTGGATAAGTTTGTTAAGTCTTTGTCCTCCGGGCGCACGCGAGATGGAGACACAGCCGCTGTGCATTTGCGTATCTGCATTCAGGTACGGTGCACGCAGTGCACACTGCACCGTGAAACAAAAACGTATTATTTCCTTTGGCGGCCCGGAACGGTGTGTCTCTGCTTTTTAGAATGCATCGTGGATCCCCCCCCCCCCCCTCTGTCCCCGTAAAGCCTCGGCGTCTACGGGCGTCGCCTCGCCGCTGCGTTTCTATTCAAAAGCACGAGACACTATGGTGCATTCACGCTGCACACACTGCTACTAACTAGCCTGTATGCAACGTTAATTTCTCCCTTGTCCCACGGTCTTGCATCTAGTAGCTGTTAACGTAGGTACGTGCGAACGATACTCGTCCGTTGTGACCTATTTTAAACAATAATATTTGAGAGTCTAGTACCTGCTGCCTGTTACGGTAGGGACACGTGTACTGAGGGATGGATCTCTTGAATAATAAAACAAAAAAGAAAAAAAAAAGGGTCGAGAGGTTGGAAATAACGTCGGTAAAGACCACGGAAGGGCCGTCCATATATGTATACGTATATAGATGTACGTATTAGGAACTGACTCGGTCGACGTTATGACGGGCGACGTTATCGGCTAAAAGAGAACACGCTCTGTCAAACAGCCCATGGGACAATGTATAAAAGCGTTTATTTGCCTTGCTTCTCGAGCGAAATAGTTGATCCAAGGTATATCTATATTTGTGTATGTATCTGTACGCCACGTGTTCTTCACAACGTTAGTAATTTTACCGACGCTAGAATAGTCGAAGTGATAAGAAGGTCGTGCTGTTTTAATGTAGGGTTTGCTCGTCTAGTCGGATCAATGGCGACCCTTGGCCTCCTGGAGAAGTAATGTTCCCGGAACCTGTATAAGCGTATAAAGTGGACTCGACGTGTACAGTTTTCTTTTTGTTTTGCCTCACCGAAGAGAGGTTAAAAATATCACGAATCGGTAGTCGGCGCGAGCTCCAGTCCCGTACAGCTGGTACATCTCTTTACGCGTTCCTGGAAAAAGGGGGTCAGGGGTCTTTTGAAAATTCAGCTTAATTAGCGAGAGCGATAGCACCAAGAACTTCGAAGCTCTAGCAGAGCCCAAGGTGCACGGCTATAACGCGTTTCTTGGGGAATAACTTTCTTCGCGGCACTACGGCTTATTCGAAAGGAAACGGAGTATCCTTTCAATCCGAGAAAACCGGAACGGTAATCCAGGACCCTCGGCAAAGGAACTTCCATACGTACTTCTACGGTATATCCATTCAAAGTGCACATTTTCAGAGTCCACTTCGGACAGTGGTCTTCTAGGTGAACGTGAACGCGAACGGAACCGGATGCGAAGCCATGGATGAAAATAAAGGAGTTGGACGCGTGTGACGTCACAGTTCGTTCGCTCCCTCGCTCTACCCGTGCTACTTTGATTTACGCGAAATCTCAGGAAGTTAGAGAACTCGGTGGCGAGTCGGCTGCGCTGGTAAAAGTTGGCTGTGCGGAAAAATAGCCTGCGGTTAACTTTCTCCCGTGAGAGCATGTTGCCGGAAGAACGTTATCGCGACTATACAGTACTACAGCTACTATGTATTACAGACATACGGCAGGATTGGACGTGGCTGTGTACCACCGATGGAACGAGGATTCGGATGCTGAATACAGACTTACGGATCCAGACTGGATGAATGCCTGAGTTATACGTACGCGTTGGGTATGGACATACCGAGAACGATACTTTTCGAGCTTTCAGCATCCGGATGCTGGAGTAAAGTTTTTCGAGGTGGGCGAACGTGTACGATCCTATGGTACGACAATGGGGGTCAATCAGTGGGCTGTGTATTTACGGGTGAATCGACCGATTATATCGTCGTTGGTAAAATCGAGCGTAGTTCGTCCGTGTCAAACTGCGCTTACCTTTGGCTACGTTTTGCCTCTATGGCTTCTGTAGGGAACGAACGGATACGAGAACGGTCACGGAAACGACGTTACCGTAATGCGCCACGATTAAGATGCAAATTCCTGGCGCCGCTGCTACGCCCAACAGTTTAACCTGGTAACCAGGCTAATATTAAATAAAATGCAGCCGAAGCGTCGAGGAACTGGTTGTGAAAGCGGCTAATTCTCATTTGAGAAATCGTTATTAAATTCCGTCCTCTGCCTTCCCTGTACACTTTTCTCTATTTTCATCTACGCTCTCTACACTTCGTGGCGGCTTTATCTGGCAAGACCTTTTCCTACCTACCTACCTTACGCATATAGGTGTCTCTTTACGTGATTCTACAATAATTTAAGTACGTGATTCACCATCCTTCTACCTTCGTCCCTGTGCGGCGTGGACCTTGGACGCGTTCTTGCATAATTTATAACTTTTTACATAATGTACGCAAGCTAGTCTCTTTGGGTCACAGTCGTTAAACGTTATTACGTGTAAGTAACGGATTTATGTATTTGCCTGAATTTCAAAGCTAAAGTCTCGCTCTCGAGGAACTTCAATGGTCGTTTCTTGTCGCGGATACGTGGTTTGTGTATACAAAAACAAAATATGAAAAATCCACGCGAATTGTCTAATACCGCTTTTATTGTCTATTAAAGCGATAACGCTCTTGAGCTTTTAGCGAAGCCGGTTCACTACTGGCTTAATCAGTACGTATTCTTGCGGTTCAGCGAATAACTCGACTGCACCGGCAGCGTCTTTCGGATTGTAAATTTTCCTGAACTCTGAGTCTTAAGCGCGTGCACTTAGCGGTAACGCAATTTGGGATTACTGTATAGAGCGAATACGTAAATTTCTTCGTTTTCGGACTAAGTGTACGGGTATAGGTGTATGTTGAGTACGAAAACCATCTTATTGGAGTGAATAACGATCTTGAGAGTGTCCGCACTGGGATACTTGACGACTGAAATAATTCAATGTTAACTAAAAGCTTTTAGAATTTCGTTCTGTATACTTTTTGTCTCTTTACGGTTAGCTACTTGGGGCTAATGCAAAAATAATTAAATTAAACTTTAATTTGATAATAGTTTTTTTTGCACCTTTTGTACCTTCATTTGGCGATGTTTAGCGAAATTAAGGTCGTCCTTGCATATTACATGTGATACCTTCGCAAACCATTAAACTTTGCGTTGATTGTTTTATGAGAATTGTTTTTCTTGTAAATATCGTCACTTTTTTATTTTATAGCAAACTTTATTGTTTGAGCAATAAATTTTGATTTTTTCGATAAGATGCAGTTTTATGCTTTTCTAAATGGGATTTAAGGTTTGCGAATTCTCGAACACGAGATTTACGAGCCTCGCACAGCTGGGATGCTGCGTGTACCATATGTGGCTGTTTGCCATATGAATCTTTCAACGGTACCATTGTACCCACGCAATACTGCATCCGCGAGTGTATCTTTACTTGGCTTGGATTTCCAGAGATTTCTTAGCTGCCAGGAGAAACCGAGAAGCCTTGGAAAAGTACAAATAAGATTATGTGTCTCATGCTGCTAGTTGAGGAGTTGCCTTTCACTCCCTTTCAAGAAACAAGACATTATAGGGTCGACTCGAACTTTCCAAATACGTATACATATATATATAATATATATTTATATATATACAGACTTTGCAAACAAGATCATCGTCTTCATTAATTCCCGACAGGCAAGCACCAAAGTACTTGAAATCCCATAAAGTATGAAACTATTGAATAAACAATACGAAATTATTTGACAAAGTATTTTTAACCTTATCAAATGTCTGACAGTAAACGACTTAAATGATACGGACATTCACGACGTAATCCGTATTTCCGAAGTGTGCTTTAAAAAAAAGTGATCGACCATTTTCTAAGGAACTTTACGATACTCGTATATGCGCACTTGCCTTTACACATAAAATTGTAAGTGCGCACGTGCGCTATACGTTAAGAACTTTAGGGCAAACCGTACGGACAAAGATAGCCTTTAGGTCAGGGAATGAAGAAGGTTTCCTACTGCATCCGTAGTTCATGTGCGAATTCGAACCTTCCATTCCGATATAGAGTGGCTGCGTGCTATCAAGGGAAGAAATCCAGTGGTGTATTGGCTGGCCCATAAGAATGTCCGTGTAACAACGGCAATAACAATCTCCGAACAATGCTCGAGGCGCGATTTGCTGAAAGGGGTGGAGGAAGGGACAGGGAAGAGAAGAAAAAACAAGGAAAGTACCGTTGGTCCAGCTATAATATTTTTTAAGGGTGGAAAACAAAAGCCATGAGCTTGCAGTAATAACGGCGACAGGCGAGCGCATCGCGTATTGGAAAACGCTAAATATTCCCGGTACTCCCACAGTTCTGTTTGGTGTCATTCATTTTACTCGATGTGGTAGTGCTGTGCTTGGTAAGGTAGGAGGGTTGGCAAGGGGGGGGGGGGTGCAAAGCGCATTCGAATCAGGGGCACGTGGCAGGCCTCTGCGGAATTACAATACGCAACCCACGATAAATCATATGAATTAATTACCAGATAACAAATAAATAGGAAATTAACTGTTTGCGCGGAAAAAAGGTTTGGATTGGGGGTGGGAATTACCTCTAGCTGCAGGACAGTGAGAAATTGAGATTTGTGACGGATACTTTAAATTTTTTTTTCTCGCAGCCTTTTAAACAATAACACTCAAATTGTCTCGTGATATATCCTCCTACCCCTTGTACGATTATCTCACCCGTAATTTGCTACCCTTCGTCTTTGGATTTTCAGGATAAGTTATGCGCGCAATGTATTAATTATGACGTGAACTAAAATGCTAAACGATCGTTATTATTTCACGATTACTTGATTTATATATCCCCATCCCTGGATATTTCATTTCCATGCTAACGAGTCGATTCGGTTTACCCTGAGAGAACTTCCACTTGCGCGTGTAATTTTCAATGGCGCAAAATTTTGCAGGCTATACCTCGGGTCCACTTATAAGACGATAATGATTTGCGGTTTAAATTAGAACGGAATGGAAGGGGGATCGTTAGTGGTGGAATTTTTATTTTTCTTCTTTTGAAAGATATTTGGTTGCGAAGGTTTGATTTTTTTGTCTTTTAAATTTTATTACCAACACAAAATCATCATCCTATCTGTCATGTGTTCGCAACGTTTATTTTTGTGACCCAGAGCATTTCCCGTGTCACATAAATCAATTTCGCGAACGTCGTATATAACGTGGTCCAGTACACGCGTTACAAGTTGCGGGAAATTTAATGCTGTGTCGTTTCCGCATTCGAAATATTAACTCGAAAATCGGTTCTTCGCGGTAATCAATATCGACGTACCGTGTCGGTTGATTTGTGACGCGACGTCCGTCCAGTTACCGGCATTTCAGTTTCCAGAGCTTTAATTCCGTGGGGTATTTAAAGGATCGTGTAATAATTTTAAAAGAAAGCCCATTTTATCCTACTAAATTTATTTTAATCTCTGCACGTTGTAACATTAATCGACCCTTCGTACCGATCGAGGAACACGTCACTCTTCAAAGTCGACTTCTTCGTTTTTTTAAATTCGCCTATGAAGTCTACTGATATTTTACCTGCAATCGAAGCTTGATAAGCTGTTCAATATTTTGATATTGAAAATGTTGCATTTTTGATAATCCCACGTGTTCGTAAACAAACGATAAATACAATATTTAGCGTATTTACTCATCGATCAATGAACAGTAGATTGTAATTTATTATTTCTACGGGTGGTAGATTAAATATTTATTATTGTATGAGCAGCTTGCATCAATCATGAGTGATTTTCATCTTTGTTTATAGATTACATAATTTATAGAAATTTTCCTCTGGCACAGCATAACCTTTTTCACTGATGTGAAATCAGTCCGGCTACTAATACTTTCATATATTCGCACGATAAATTCACGCGAACGACTTCAGAGGGGTATACGATCTATTTTTGCGAATTCGGAATTAATAGCTTCATGGTGTTATTTTTTTCATAGCCGCCTATTAAATCGTTTTCGTCGTATTTCGCCGATTTAGAACGTCGCAACGCTAGTCACGTTATATATAGAGTTTCGGAGATCTACTTTTGGCTCTTTTTTATTTTTTCCCCTTTGACATGCCACCTACGTACATATGTATCTTTTACTCGTTTTCTCTCTCCCTCTCTCTCTCTCTCTCACTGAGTCTAGTAGACAAGTCCTTACTTTTACTCCATCTCAGGATATCGCTATTGGTTTTCGTCGTGATACATTTTTCGTTACGTGTTCGTCAGGCCATCGGTCGCAAGTGACTCCTCTTGATTTTCGGAAGATCACAATAATTAATCTTGCACACTTATGTTTTTCAAGACTCGAGATCTAGATAAAATTGCAATTTCATTTATATTGCAAATAAAATTGGAAACTGCCTTTACCCATATATTTATTATTATTCTTTTAATTTGCCATGTACTTAATAGTCATTATTATATATACTTATCAATAAAGTTGCTCATAAGAATTTCACTGCCAATAAATAAATCAAATCTCCATTATCGATGCGTCATTGAATTTTTACGTTCTCCTTAGTTGCACCCTTGCATCGTGATATTATCCTGGTCCATTGCACGCATGTTCGCTGTGGATTTGAATTAGAACGTGTTTCGAGACTCGAAACTTTTCAAGAATACAGAAACTTGAATATTACCAAGAAAGCAAGTTCAGAGTGTACCTACTTGAAAAGTTCCTTGCCAAACTAGACAGACTTTGGCCTTTTGCTTGGGTCGCAATAGTTTGCAGGAGATAGGAAAATCGTGCGAATAATTATTCGCAGTACAGTGCAAATTGTAGTTTCTACACCAGCAAGAAATGACATTATGAAAATACAAAAAGATAAAAAAAAATAATGAAATTCAACGATTCTACCTTCATATGTTTTATTTATCGAATTTTCAATGGCTTCTATATATCCACCTTTCTCCCCTTGTTTGCCACCTTGTTACGTGTATGAGAAACTTTTCACGACTTGCGACGAAAAGATTTCGCACATATGCTATCTAAAGCTACGTACGTGTATCTTTTCTTGAGCAAAAAGTTATCGCGGCTCAGGTTTATCGAACAGAAGAAAGACATCTATCTTCACATTATTATTTACCCATACGTGCTTCGGTGTGTTTAACAATATTTGTGTGCATTATTATTTTCTTAATTTTTGCATACTTGCAAATCTCGATATTGACATTTTCAGCCTTTCCATTTTCTCAGCTATATGCCTACCAAGGATCAGTCCACAACTGTTCTCTCTCACACAGAATATTATACCGATGGGTTGAATAAGCCCCAAGAATTTGCATCTTGTGCAGTTAAGACGAGAGGCGTTAGCCAAGGGTGAAAAGGTCACGGGAAGACGTATAACGTGGAATTCACGAAATGACTGAGCAATTCTCCAAGGGATGCTTTACTAATTCATAAAATTTTACGACGTCTTCCGCTTGTGCGGTATGTATGGCATTTAAATTCCATAATAAATTGAAATACATAATATAATACAGTATCTGTGTGCAGAGATACATTTTTCAAAGATTAATCGACTCTTCCTTACCCCCATTCATTGTTATATTAAAACGACCGATCAAGGAACAAGTAGTAAATAATCTTCATGCGGTAGCATTAAATTATCGTAAACTCCCAACTAGACATTACTTCGGATACAAATAGAACAGTGCATTTGATGTCATATAATAATGAAAATTCGCAAACTCAACGTCGCGATGGTGAAAATTATTCGCGCAACGTTTGCCAAGTACGAGCTTAGACGATAATTTTATTAGCGCAAAGTGTACCATGAATTCGGCATATCCGGTTTTCACGATACCTTTTGAGCGTTTCGCGTTTCCATAAAATAGCGATAATTCTCTGTTTCTTTCTCTCTCTCCCCTTTACTCTACAGTAGAGCATAGTAGCGGCACATAATACCTACTACGGTAAAACCATTATCACTATATGCTTCTTACATAGAGAGTCTTTTGATACCCTTTTTCTAAAACGTACAGAGTCCTTATCTGTTTTTCGATAATGTCTAATGTCACTGGCGAGTCGAAGGAAACGTGGAAATTCTTGAGGGGGGAAAATTTCTCTGAAGTAATTGGAAAGCACCCGCTTGAAATATACGAAGGGTAATAAAAATTGAGTGACAGACGACGAGTGGCTAGACTATTCAGAATACGGGACACGTCTCAGCGACGCCATTACGGTCTCATTAATAACACCAGTCACTTGTGCATGGCCTCTTTTAAAAGATCTGGAAGGCCTGGGTTCTTTTACGCGTTTACCTACTTTTCTTTTTTTTCCCTCATATATATATATGTATGTGTAGTATATACATGTATATTCCTTTGCTCTTGGAAAACTACAGAACAATCACTCAGTGGATGCTGGAAACGTATATAATTTTTATTTTAATTAGGCAGTAATTGATATCAATTGATTTTTAAAACGGCGAAGAAAATTGTACGAATCTTATTACGCAAAGTAAATAATTATCAAGCGTGGCGAAGGATTTCTTTAAAAATTAATGGCTACCTTCACCGTCGAGAAATTCCAAATTAAGGTGAAAGCATTCTTTTAATTGGTTACGTAGTACATTTCCTCGTCATATTTAATTTTCTTTTTCTCTTTTTTTTTCACTAAGAAACTTCGACTTGTCGGACTTTTATCGTTTATCAAGTAGAAAGGAGTCACGTCGGTCACAGTGCGCCAGAGGGAGGTGCGAAACAGAATGAGAAGGAAAGAGAGAAAGAAATCTCCTAAGTGCAGATCTATGTTTTAATATCGTCGCAGCGGCGATTTAATTAATTTCTCAATTCCTACAGAGTTTTCATGGGTACGACGCCAGTCGTGTGGGATGATTGAATTTATAATTGATTCCGCGATGCGTTTAGCGAAGATATTACGTATAGATACGTATTTACGAAATAGTCGTGGCATTGGTGATAGGTGATTAATAGAAATCCAATTAAACTTTATCAAAAGCCTTTTCACTGTGAACACTGTATAACTATATGTATCTTCCATTCAGTCTGCGTTACAACCACTCATCTAATATTGCTTGATTCAAATTTTCATCCATAAATGGCCTACTGTTTCATCATAACTGTCAAATGTAACGATGATACACTGATTTTATAAAATTCATCATTTAAGTCATTAATGGTTTTCGAACAAAAAATTAATATACAGATTTACGTAAAAGACGAGTATTTTTTATTTCATTATAAAAATTTCAAGCTCCATTATTTAATCATGAATTAAACGAATTTCGCAGTCTATGCCTACACGCGTTCCACGATACAAAGAATACCTTTATAAATGTTCAACGTGATAAGCAAGTGGTGATTTGCGAATCATATAAAATCCATTTAACTGGCCAGGATTAATGACATATAAAAATACAAAACTTTACGCCACGGGATAATATTTATCTTGGTAATACGAACTGCACCTGTCCAGTTACGTTAATCTTCATAACTACGCATTAATTCCCAAGCAATTCAAATTTCCACTTCTCTGAACTATCACGACGGAGTTAGCAGGATCATCCAAAATGTGAGAATGGAGGTTACACGCGGATACCCAAACAAGGCAATTCTGCATGCATTTATGCCGGCTGCAGTTTCTCGCCTATACTCGTTCCCATTCGGCCGCACTTGTGCGCACACTTTGTCAGGTGCACCAACGACCATAAACTTTGTCAACACACCTTGGCCAATGTATTGCAGAAATGCAACGCAGTGTCTCCGTCAAGATTCCAATGCAATAACTTAAACCTGCATATACTATATTCCGATAAATATAATCATCGGTATAGGAATAGATATTGAAATAGATATTCTTAAAGAATCGATACCACGACATAATTCAAAGCTACCTACTCAGGCTTCGAATAAACGATTAATAAAAAAGAAAAGAATAAAAAAGAAATGAAGAATAAAAGAGGAACATGAATTTCTCTGGAGTTGGAATTTTAGAAGCGGACTTTGGTACATCGCAGTGATCTCCGGTTTGGCATCGACTGCCGGACTTGCCATATTCGAGTCTTGCTTGCAAGCAGTACTCACGCCTCAAAGCTCTTGGCTACGCTTCAGAAAACTTGCGGGACGTAAGCTTCGCTTGGCAACTGTATCAATCACTCAATATCTCAGTTCTCTCTCTCACTCTCTCTCCTTCTCATATATATATATATTTTCCTACAAACACTGACCCACAGAGGTGTACGTATACCTCTAGCTTGTTTGGGCAGAGATTTCGTCGGGTTTGTGACGTGGCGCGAGGCCAGAACAGAATCGAAGGAGACCATTCAAAGTTGACGGTGTGCACGCGATCGCGAATTTCGTTGCTATAGGTTAAAAATCGGTCAATAGGAATAGCCAGTCAAGGATCGAGTTGCTGCTTGCTGAAATTGCTATTTGATACATGTATCCTGCCTGGACCTGTTATCAAAGATGAATAGAGCGAGGGCGGGAGAAAAAGAGATAAATTCTTAGCCTGTATCGTTATGGAATGAGAAAATCGGCATGATGGGAGATCAGGGACGTGGAGTAATACAGGTCGGTACGTTAACGTGGAATTAATCAAGCCTATCTGTATTAGAAGGCATGCCCTGCGGTCAGATTAGAATCCGGTCCAATCCGCTGGGTAGATGGACAGGAGCGTCACTAATGGAGCTCTGTAGGGTTGCTAGTGTACCTGGTTATACATGGGATGGTGGATTCAGAGAAGAGGACGGGTGTCAAGTTGACATGCGAAATAGAAGTGATACCGAAGCCTCGTTAAAATTTGGTTATACAGTACCGTTCTAGTTATATCTGAACTATGACCTCCCCATGCACACAGGATCCATCAAGCACCTTTGACAGGCCCGGACTCTAAGGTCAAATCCCAATGGCCTTAACGATTATCTCAATGAACGGCATTTCACCAATGGCCCGTCTGACGAAGTAATCAAACTATGCATTTCAATGCTCCCTCGTTTCGGAGCCCTCCTCTATATGCTACCCTTGGGAATACATGCGCTAACGAGATGCAGAGTCATCCGGTACCCCATTGCGATCAATAGAAATAGGAACGTATTCCAACCCCCCATGAAACATAATCCTATTTTACCAATTATATCGTCATCGCTTGCTCACGGTTCATATGTGCTGCATACATACGTATGCATGTAATGTACTCGTGTCTTCGTTCCATATACCGGTCCCGAATCCTCTCCTTCGGTATGATCTGGGAGTCCGCTTATCTAACGAAGGGTTGTACCTATGTCATCCCGTGCTGATTGGAATGACATAGCATGGCTTTGCGAGGAGAATGGTCGTCGGATGTAGTACAGGGGATTTATACTGAAATGACACTGAGTTAAGGAAGGAGTAAAGGGTAGAACGGGGTTACGGGGAGCGAGAGACGGTGGAGCTCGAGGAAGGAGCTAGGGGCGAGAATCACTCTGGCCGCCATCAAAGACGTTCGTGCCGTGAATTCCTTGAAAGATAGATTCGCCCCGCGATATACAGTGCCGCATCTACTCTTGGACGTGCTCTGGAGACACGCCTGTGATCTTTATCACTTTATATACCGAAGCTCGGATGCTGCTGCGCTCCTATCTCAAATCCCTTTCTACGTTCCTACACACTCCGTTCTTCGTATTTTTGCCTTAGATATAGTATTATGGTATGCTTGTATGAAGCTTTTTGACTTGCCGACTCCGCATTTTATCACTGGCTGAGAAATAACATTGAGGGTCGAGAATGAAATTTGATATTTTATAAATATTAAATACAGCGGGTGACGTTAAAGTTTATATTAATATAGTTTGATGATGAAGTATGTCAATGGATTTTGCTAAATTTTCCAGTTCCACGTTCGGCGCGTTATTAAACTACTTAACGAAGATTATTTAGTAACTGTATTGTAGTTTTTATGGGAACGGGAGGAGAAATTCGCTCGGTAAAATTACAATTGTTGACTAATTTCCATCGAAGCGTATTTCGCGGGAAATATATGTACCTATATAAATATGAATTTTTCGACTATGAAAATTGTATTATACAATACGCTTGGAATACACGTACCAGAAGCTTGCACGTGCGTGGGCTGTGCACATTCGCATAGAGTGCCATTAAATGCAACCAGACCAACTGCAACTTCATTATATACCTACACTATGCGTCAGGACATTCCTTTTGTACTTGGATGCTACATTCAAATGGCTCGGTGCTTTCACTTTCTACCGTTGGCATAACGTGCTCAGATACAGATCGCAGTCTGTTGACATCCATTGATCATGACATGAATAATGAATGGATACTCTGGCTGAATAATGCATGCATCAACGTCGAACAACATCCACTCTACGTCGGTACACGCCATACGCAGTCAAGTAGTAACGTCCTTATACAAGTCAGCCAATTGTCAAACTACATAACCCACAACATGGCAACAGCCTCTGATCCTCTTGTGTCGTTTCGGAAAAGAGAAATAATACACAGGGGGATAGGAATGTCATGCTTTCATCAACGTTTATTTTCCCTCGAGGATCGTGACCATGTATTTTTTTTTCCTAGTGAGCTACCTCCTCTAGAGGAGTAAATACGCTGGTAGACACTTAGTGACCTGGACCATTTCTTCGGGGTGCTCGAACTACCCTCTTGCTGGGGGGTTGTTTCACAAGAGGACTCTCAAGGGAGGACTGGAACGTGGTACACTAGTTGCTTTAGCAGGTCGCAGCTATTTGCGGCTCATCGGAACCATAATTAGTTTTCCGGGGAGTCTCGGGTGCGCCGCAATGCTGGGGATCTTGGATAGGCCGTTTTGGCTGGATAGCATCAGGGGCGTCGAAGCGTTCCGAATGGCGTCTGGATAGGAAGTGGCGAGAAGACCTACGGGAGTGAAGGGAAGCACGTTTTCGCAACTTTATCGAATTCCGGGTTACGTTAACTCGATCAGAGAGCCCTAGCGCGAGGAATATTTACCGCTGTTCAGGCCTGGAAAGACGGTGCTGTGAGATAGAAAGAGACGGTAAGAGTAGGACCAAGGAGTAGATGCTGGGAACGCTTTGGCAGCCAGAGCCTGTTTCCAGAAAGGCGACGTTCAATTGTCGTACTTTATAATACGTATCAAGGACCCTTAAGGTATCCAATGGCTCAATGAAACCTTCGTTTCTGAGACGTGATCCTATTGCTAATTTATTCTTCCGAATTACACGGATTATTACTGATCTTGTTCTTGGCTTTTTTTTCTTTCATTTATACGCACTATACCCATAGAAAATTCTTGTAAGTACTCTAGGTCTTTTTCGTGCCAATGTTATATCACGGTAAATGTTTACCAGCAAGAAAACAGCGACCAAACGTAAACCGACGTCTCTGTGCTTTCACTGTTACTTTATTACCTACTATCCGTCTATGTTTCAGGCTCCGTGAACGAGGCTGGTCTTTTTGCACTTCGCGGAAGACAAGAGGGCAGCAGACGATTCAAAAGAACCACCAGTACCACCAGTACCAACAGTCCCATTCCGAACATCAGAACCAAGATTATCACCACCGTCTCACCTGCGGTGACTTCGCTGATCGACGATGTGGCACAACCTGCGGCACTTTTGGCTCCCGACGAAGAACCATGGCCTACGAGCCCACCCAGCACTACCAACCTTCCAACTTTGTCTTCGACAATGACACCCAGGCCACCCGTCGAATGCGTCGTGAAGCCTCACGACAAGGTCGTTCTCCCTTGCGAACTCAACGGAAATTATTCCAGACTCCTGTTACCAGCGAGCAGGTATAACCATCAGTTTTCAGTAGCTTGAAAAAATCTTATTTGATTTTCACATAAATACTTTTACATTTTCAAAAACATCACTCTTATAAAACTTTCAGAATTTTTTTATCTTTCTACTTCACCTTACGTAACCAATTTTTCATTGGTTTCAAGTGACCCGAAAGGTTGGAAGATTATACTTCAAAAGCGTCACTTTGACTCCAATTTTTTTTTGTCTCAAATTTTTATTCTGTCATATCTTGTACCTAGGAGAGACGTGTCTAAGGTGACATACATTCTCCCATGTTATTTCCCATGCTGCCTCAGACACTTTTTTCCTCTATTTTATTCTCAAAATATTTCTTATTAATCGATATCATACATACGACTCTACAGACGCGTAATTCGCTATTTGACTGGTACTGAATCGTTTTCACGTTTCCCTTGTACGCGTATTTATGTTTCTCCTCATCTTTACGTTTTTCATATAGAAGCTACAGGATACGACCGGCAACCTGGCTACACGAAGGAAGTCCCGTCGATATGATCACCATAGATACACGAACGGAAATGAGTGGCACTGGACACAGATATATCGGCGACTCTTCGACGGCCGCGTTGCATATTGATAACGTGAGACTCGAGGATGACGGGATGTGGACTTGCACCCTTGAAGATGATCGGGGTAAAATCCTCGTCGGCAGACCCGTCCAGCTCGTTGTTCTGGGTAAGTCTGACATATTTATTTGGAGAATTTATTTTCCTGTCAAAACGCAAAATGATCATACTATACTTCACTGTAGTGAATACTAATGGCTATATAATAGGTGGAGGGTGGACGGAGGGTCAAGTCGGTAATAGGGTGAACAAGTCAGTGCGAATGAATCGACTATAGCAGTCGACCATACAGCACTTGTACCAGTGAACGAAGCTACAGTAATTTCCTGCAAATCGTTCGAAATTCTCGAAACTCATTTCGAGAGTTTTTATTGAATCGCAATAAGTTACAGTCGCTTTGCCTTTTACCGTCTATTTTACGATAGGAAAGAATCGATGCTGATTTATCGACGCAGGTAAAGTCTCTCTCGACGACGCCGACGCTGCTGAGCGTCGAGCGTGAAGCGTCCTTTCTGAATTCCCCGGGTAATTCGGCTCTATGCATATTAATTCGCGTCACGTAGGTTACGCGCGTCGATGCATGAATATGCATTGCGTAAATATTTTTTTTCTACCAACGTGTCCTGCCAACCTCTGGACCATGTGTACGTAGTATAACATACGTACCAATTCGGAGGCTGCAACTCTATCTGAAGCATGGACAAATAACGTCAAACCGAAACAATCGAGGTATTCAGACCGGTATGACTCCCGCCATTGCTCTAACTGTCTCCATTCTGGCTAAAGTCAACCAAATAAAGTCCGACCACCTCTTCAGTTTTGCTCGCTGCACCCAGTGCAACAATGCCTTTTTGCGACAGTCGCTTTTTTTTGGTCTCCCGTACGGTACCTCCGCCGTTACTCCACCCTTTTTAATATACGTCCCCTTCCGTCCGATAGAATGATGGGTTTTGCGCAGCTCATTTTACGTTCTGCTAGGAAATTTGACGGAAATTGTTCCGCGTACCTTCGTTCGCTGCTTTCACACTGCTACCACGGTGATATCTACGGATTCTCTGCTCATTAGAAATAAAAGTTTTGAAAAGGACTTTTTTCATAATCGACGAGATAACAAATATATATACATATAGTATGAAGAATAATATTGTGATTCGCGACGTATCTACTGTATTGAGAATGAAAATAGGAATGATAATAATAATAATGACAACAATAATATTAATAGAGATATATGGCGGCATTAACGAAATTCTCTCACGTTTCTCAATTTCTACCAGTCTCTCTCGTTTTTCGTCTTGTGCATCGCGTCTCAACTTTAAAGTTGACAAGAAAGATCGACTATGCCGTTGGGGATGGACGGCATCTGTATTCGTGAAATTGTGCCGCGTGAAAATATGAAACTTTTTGAAAATTTCTGTCGGCACTGTAGCAGCCGCTATGAAAAGTTTGGAACAATACTACCGAGACGCTTCTCGAGTAGCAATTTTTCTGCAGTTTAATTGCATCGCACCAAGGCTTCCTTATAAGCGAGAACAATTACTGGCTGTAAACTGTAAAGTCCAGGTCCTATGTTATAGCGACTGGTAATCGTCAGTTTTATGGATACTTAATAAAATTTTTATATCGAGTCTTGATCATTTTTATTTCGTCGCTGTTTATGCGATGGTTTTCATATATACGTTAGAGATTTTGAATATCAGCCAGCCAAGATACTGCTTGACATATACACGATAATAGCAAGGAAATATGCCGAATTTATTGGTCCAATATCTCGTCAGCAGTTGAAAATCCGACAATCTCATACTTTAGGAGAGATAACTCCAGCACACCGTCGGGATATCGGGCTGCGTCTGATGGGGATAGATTTGCTTAGCGTATACGCTTGCCAAGAGCGGGAAAAAAAAAGTTTAGAATAATGCGGATTTTATACAGGATTCTCGAGAATTTCCGCCATTTTATCCGACAAATAGACTCGAAGCTTTAAGATGGAAAATCCACGGTGTGCTCGTCGCTTCGGATAGATATACAAAAATTTGTCTTCTGTTATCGTCGCTTTACTGACAAAACTTAAGAACCAATTTCACCGCCAGATGGCGACACCCTAAACGCATTTATCATACGTTATTTCAAATCCAGCAACGCTACCGCTAACAATATCGTCAGTAAGAAATTTGATTTTCTCAAGAATACCCTATCCGTATACATACTTGTACGTCGCTAACGTCGAAAAATTTCAACCCTTACCATCGTCATCTCATATACAATATGTTGACCTGCACGTATATTCTGAAATTCAATTTACCGCTCGTCCTCGCGATCGAGTACGTAGTACTGGATATGTATTATAGGTTCCACGAGACTGCCTGACCCTGACAACGGCCAGACTACCGCTTTAGTACTTTTCCAATCTCTATCTTTCTACCTCGCTTCACTTATTCCGTAAGGTGGACGCGCTATAGAATCTTCAGGAAAGTCGCGTTGTCTGACGCGAGGGTACAGCATTCTACTGTCTGACCAATATCGGTCTTGTACTACTGGGATATCAAGCAATAACGTACTTCTTCTGCTTCGGATAGCACAGCAATTCGTAATACGTTATATCATAATAGCCTCTCGTCGGTATAACAAGTAACGTTATGGGCAAGGGAATGTAATCGAGAAAATTCAGATTGCACGTCAGACACGTGGGCGGGACTATAGAAAATTGTGATTTTAGATAACGTCAATGCCGTTGATTAGTTTACCGTAACTTTAGTTTATATTCTTTTTTTATACGGGAAATGTTGAATTAGTTTAGTCTGTCAAGTTTGATCAAGGGATAAACCGACGCAGACGGAGACGTTTACGGAAGCCATTATATCGGTTCGCTGGTTTTAATAGCCTGTGCACACACGCACGAATCCCGGTTGGCTGCGCTAATGCAAATTCCGAAAGTCACGGCGCACGCGTCACTATCCGTATCAGCTATGCAAACTCCATTTCCTGCTAGCACACCTTTGGTCATTTCCTCAGTTAATCGTAATGGCGGTTCACACATTGGTTTTACCGTATTACGGATTTACGTGTCTCGGTGGACCTTATATTTTTGTTTTTCACGAACTGCCCTATTACGTAATACTTTATTTTTCTTCTAATTCACATGGTCTCTGCTTATCGGTTCAAGTTGCCTGCCGCTGATTTAAATTTAAATATGGTGGGTTCACCGAATTCAAAAGACTGCAGGTAGAAATTGTACGACCAGTCGTCAAAGATCACGCGAACAATCGGCGCACTTGACAACTGGACCAGCAGCATCGGTGCAGCTGGTGTAAATTAGCGCATCAAAGCTCACCGTTCCTCCTACACGGACACTAATTATTGACGCGAACTAGCCAGTGCCCACTAACTACCCATTGATTAGCCGAAGGCTTTCCCCCTAATTAATGGAAGAGTGACGGCAATAAATACTCCAACGCCAGCGTTGCAACTTGGCCCCTAAATTAGATTTTGATGCTATCGATCCGACGGGCTCCAGAGACTTGTTCATCCGGTTCGGTTTACCAAAAACAATTTTTTTTTACCTAGGATACTAGTTTTGCCATGACCGATCTTTTAAATAGCTTTTTACCGCACGATTATACCTCTAATGCCATGGCTTTAGATAGACGGACTCTCGTTGGTAAATTTAGTGATTTTACTTTTATGAGATTTTAAAGAGATCTAACATGTGTCGATAACCATCTCAGCGTATCCTCTCATTACCTAACCGTTAGCCACGTCTCTGCTAAGCGACGCATACAAATTGCCGTGAAGTCATGCAAGCTGCCTTTGGCACATGTTGCCAACTCGAACGCCCTCGTGTTCGCCTGCTCCCACCAGAATGGATGGAGTGGAGCGACCTCGATAGCCAGCACTTCAGCGTTGCTGCTGTTGCTGCTATTGCCGGACGAACCTGGAACAGGGAAGATACGTACATTCCTCTAGATCTCTCGCTGTTAGCGAATTCGGGATAGCTGATGTAGAGTGGCCAGCCAATACACGTAACTTCAAGCTTCCGGTCTATGATGCACTCAAAGTCCTGTCATTCGTTGCGAAAGCTCTCACGATTTTACGATCTTATCCTCAAAGTGCATTTAACAACGGTCAGCGAAACAGCAGGCAGTCATTTGAGCTTTTATGGAATTCCGAAGATCAATCGGAGCGAAGTGCGAAAAGACTTTTCGCCTTTTCGACCCACTTCAATTTGCTCCGTATAGTAACGTACCTGTTACTCTGTGTATTCGCTTTTTGACGATTATGTGTGTGTATATATATTTTATTTCTTTTCAATTCTATTTCAAAATTCCTTAGTACATTACACGCGAAAACTACGATCGACTATGTTTATTCGTACGGTTGAAATTCACCAAGTCTAATCGTACTTAACCATAGAGCTTTTCGACGTTCTGGCAAATAGAGTCTATATAGCCTATACTGCTACACCGTTATGGTACGTAGCGATTACTGGCGCGGTACCTATTGAAGTTCCTCACGTTGCTTGATACTTGGAGGGGTGTTAGGAGGAACTTCGGTTAATGTAACATGCGGGATCAGGCTGTGTACATTAGGGTTGAGAATTGGTTATGCTTGGTACGGGAGAATCGAGAAACGATATCTTTCATTAATTATAGGTTATATAGTCGCAGTCGCCGGATAAGGTCCGTCGTCGATAAGGACGTCTCTAACAAGTTTAGTTACTTCCCTGTGACTGTCGTAGCTGGAAGGACGAATTAGAGTTGAACTTTCTTTGCCAACTTTTCCCTTCTCACGTATTATGGGTTACACAGGGATATCTTCGCTTTATCGATTTCCCCTATGTAATTTCAAATTTGAATGTTACGGTGACTTGATAAGAGGCTCCCCTTCGGCTCTCCACTGTGTGTGCATCTGGAGAAGTTTTTATTTCCACTAGACGCCATAACTTTTCGCTCGATCCTTGCCTTCTCCAATATTCAAAAGTGAATCCCGAAAATATAGTCACATGTAAATTTGGCAAACTTAACGACCAACGTACTTACTCTACTAGGTAGTCAAGTAGGTTGATAGTCATGTATTTTTTTTTAAATCTTAACATAACTTTTCCCAATATAGATCCTGATAAGAGCCCAGAAAATCTTGAGTGGCCTTCGAATCTCGTGTAATAACCCATACAGATATACTGAGAAGGGGATGAATTTTAGCTGACCTACAAACTCATTACGATTGTATCTTGTAATTAAACTGGCACTGATTAGCTTAATCATTTTTTACGTAATTTCATTGAAAGCACAGAGGTTTAACGAGGCGATTGCGGTTACCCTCCAACAGGAATGAGATTCGTGATCTAATTAGGAGTCAGGGGAGTGTCCTTAGGACTGAATACTTTTTTTTTCTTTTACGAGGTATAAGACAGGTCCCTAATAAATGACGCTGGTTATTCAACATCACTTTCGTACGCTAAGGACGGTCTGCTGCGGGTAGTATTGACGCACCCTGTTTACCTTATCACATGGGCAACACTTAACCCACCAGTATGTTTCAAAATTCTAACTAAACACCCCATCTTTAGCGACCCCTATGCGAACTAATAGTATATCTAAAAGTTGAAATTTCAGTACGATCTTGAAGAATCGGCCGCGTCTGGCTCGTCGTTCTCCTGGCACATTGAAGGGTTGAGCAAATATAGATACCAACCCTTGACTAACACTGACAGCTGAGCAGAGGGGTAGTCTACTGGTGCACGTATACATAGCTTTCTACCTGTATGGTAGATGGTTCGTGACGAAGGGGTGGTGGGACTATAAGGGATGGTAGATAAGAATGAGCTGGCGAAGGGGGTGAAAGAAAGGAAAGACGTGGGGGACGCGTAAGGAAGGAATACATATAACCAGGGACGATGAGTATAGGAAGAAGGGAATGAGGGTAGCTGAAGAACCCTCCATCATCCGTACAACGTGTGAGCGAAATACGAAGTAACGTACCGGCATTTTCCTCATTTCGATTCTGACAGTGAGAGAATACGATGGTCTTGGTTATTATGTGTCCGTTCTAAGGGGTGTTCATTCTCAACCACTTTCGACTTTCCCTGTAACAAGCACACCTTTGTCTTCAAGGGTGAATAAGATGACTGCTGTCCCTTTTTTTTTAACATACAGCTACGTTCTGTATAATCATGAACCGAGCGCAGTTAACGTCTTATTAACGCAACTGTGAAATAAATACTTCAGTGGTAGCGAACAAACTGCTTTACTTGCACGGTGCCGATAAAGCTTGAGAAATTTATTTTCACAGGGAAATTTCACGCTTATCTTGTTCGCCTAGATGGTGCCATATACCTAGGCTATAGGTACCTACGTTTCGAGACGACGTAGAGGCTTTAGAAGAGAATTTAATTGCCGTAGTTTGCAATTACGTGACAACGCTTTCTTACGAGGGGAGGTAACTGGATTCGGTGGCGAAACAAAGAAAGGAGTTTACTCGCAATTAATTGCATTACCGAACGAAACTGAGTTTAAGGTTAGTTGAGTGGGTAGTTAGGCTATATACACTGGTAAAATCTATTGGTAAAAGATAAATTCAAGCTGCTTAACATTCAGTCCAAATCCTACCTTACGTATACTCTCTTTAGAAATTTTCGAGGCAGTGGCTACAGTGTATATGTATGTATGTGTATATACAATAATAAGATATTTTAGTAGCACAAGATATAAGCGTCGTCGCGTAATAAAAATCATGAGCAGCTGGCCTTTCAGCGAACGGTGACTGGTCCTTCGAATTAGGGTATAAATCACTCGTGGCAAGTATCAATTTTTCTTAGTGTCATCCCGCTAGCTCCATCAATAAGATCGCTTTGAAAAAGATTTGCCAGCGGCTCCCTTTGCAGCCTCTTCGATGGAGAGCTCGTGATAAATATGAGGTGGGAAGATGGGAACGGGTATATAAAGTCCTAAAAAATGGACACCGTCCAACTAAGGTAACAAGCGCGGCCCACCGAGGTAAATGGCGAAGATTATGAATTTTATTTCTTATCTCTTTCTTTATCTTTCTCTCGTTTCTTCTTATATTTTATTATCCCCCGTTTTCGTTACCCATAGATGTCGCGTGTACACAACTCCAGGAACGTCACGTAATATATACCAAGGCACGTCGACGGATACCTACCTCACGCGTTCACTCTGCTGCTTCTGTTCTGGCGACGAGAACATTCGGGATTACTGGATTAGCGAGAGACGCGAAGCTCTTCTTCGTATTCTATACAGTGGTTGGAAACAGTTTCGCCGTGTAATTTCGACTTTGCTCGACGTCCTAATTAGATTTGATAATTTTTTAGGATTTTTATTTTAAAAAAATGTCGATTTATACGTATCGAAATTGGTATGGTTGGCTGCTGCGATGATTTTGAAAATTTTTTATTTTATTCGATAATTGATAGTATCAATAATACCTTTAAATGGGAATTTAGTAGATTTTAATAATTAGATAAAAATATCAGTTTTAAAGTGACGTAAGTCACATAGGTATCTATTTTTCGGTATTTTGTTATATATTTCGTTATTCTTTTTCATACGCATTTCCCGGGAAAGTTATTTTCTCTGTACAAGGAATACTATATCCGGTGTGTCTTTATCGGCAAAAATACAGGAGACTGCGCTTGCGGGCGATTCGTAAAGGAAACTAGTGTGAAGAATTTCGTGGGCTACTCTTTGAACACCTTAATCCCTTGGAACGGGCAATCCCATCGTCATGCATTTCGCGTGTCTGGCCGCTGCGAGAGCTTTGCCGGTTTCACTTGTAAAGGAAAACCATTTCACGGCTGACTTGACGGAGGTTGTCGATGCAGTAGTCGATCGTTTCGCGTCTCGTTAGCATCTCATCCATCGCCATGTCTGCCTATCGGTTTGCCGAAGGGTGAAATTTCGCAGTTCCAGACCCCCCACGAGCCACCCCATCCCAAAGGTTCAACCACTCTGACGCGGCGCTGCCTCCTCTGAGCAGAGCAGCCACCCTTCCTTTTTGCGTTCCTCGTGTCGACTGGAAGATTCCTCTCGGGGATACGTAAAAAGACGATGCCGTAACTCGTCGAAACGAACGCAATATTCTCGAGCGTTTAGATAGTGATAAAGTGTCGTGGTGGATTTTTTACTGGACCCTTTTCTTTTTTTTTTCCCTCGTCCTTTCGAGATAGGATTCACACCATTTTTTCAGGCAATACTAGCTATTCTTGTCTCAGGACTATTGTTGCAAAATTAATTATGACGATTAGGCATTGTCCAAACTGTTTGTTTGTAATCAATGCCGGATGGTTAATTACTTTACTTTTTGTCATGGGTGAACGAATCTTTAGCTATTTCAGCTAAACGTTTTAATTCGCCGTTCATTTGACTTTCATGCGATTGAACTGGCTTTATTCTGGGCGGAGGAGTTATCGCGATTTTACTTTAGATTGATGTTATATATATTTTCGTTGCTCGTTCACTCGCACCCTCTATAACTTTCTGACATTGTTAACGTACCACGGCGTCAAATGCTTAGTAAATCAACCGGTAGCGAAAATAAAAATAAGACGTGCGAATCCCGTCTTTTTAACCCCACTGGAAATAAGCTTATCTTTTGTGCCCTGTAATCAGCAATCTCTACATTCTGAGGGGTAGCAATTTTCTCCTATTCTATGTCGACCTTGGTAAAGCGGACGTAGTACGCGTATATATAGACGAGGAAAAGAAAGAGTTTTGCATTTTCAAAGAATACCCTCGGCCCCCCTTCGTATGATAAGAAAAGTATAATGAAAAAAAGTGTACTGCATTAATCTTCAGATTTCGGATTTTCTTTTTCTCCGTGTCCAGCACTACCCCCTTCTGGATAAAATCAGATCTTACAGTCCTCACCGTCATTCTTACGTAGCGCAAACTCGTATTTAATATGACACAAATTTACGCGATGCTTCTTGTCTCCCCGAGTCTGCCGGGGAAGAAAAACAAAAGGGAAAAAAAAGATAGAAACTGTGAGGATGGCGATATTTTGTCTTGTTATTCGCTCATCGAGGTTTCCATTGGCGGCAAGAGAAATTGCTTTGCGTGTTCCCCGGATTTTGAGAAATTATATTTCTACGCTCAATGACACGTTATTACGTATCGGATCCACCCTTGCGTTCCTTGGACTGTAGTCCAAAATGATATACGTAAAATGATATCTAACGAAAGATCAATGACCTGGTGAATATATATACTTGTGAAAATGTCAATAATCAAGTAAGGGTGTACATACATCTCATCTAATCTTTATCACATACACGCGACTCTATAGCATGTAGTAACATTCTCGTAACATATAGGAACCGGATAATTTTTACCTCGTTTTACAAGCACAAATAACTACCCTATTCAGTATAAGTGTTTAACCCCTAGACCGTCAAGGCACTTCAGTCTTTCCGCTCCCTCATTGAAATTGATTACTCGTATTAGGCTAAGTGCTATTCGTGAAAAACCCCAGCAGACGAGTGTGTTATTTACGGAGGGTGTAGAAAGTACTTATAGTAAGAAGCGCGTGTCGAAGGAGGAGAGTGAAGTAAGTAGCTTAATAAGTGGTGGCAGGACAGAGGGTGGAGTATATTCTCGTTTGGTGGGGGGGGGGGTGGGGGAGGGATGCACCTATTACACCTACTATGTATAACTAACCACCCGCTACCAGCCCATTGAGAACGAAATTTAACGGGAAAGGAGCACGAGGGACATCTCAAAGACATTCGAGGGACATCGAGAGTTGAATCACTTGAAGGATCATAGCTGAAAATGTAAAATTTATTCGAAGGCCACCCGTTGTAAAGTTACGTAGGTCCTTAATGCTTTTTTTCCCTTATAAATTTACGCTTCAATATTTTAAACCCAAGTACACGTAAGGGACGTTTGATATACGAAGGACTTAGGAGATCCATACGAATATGGAAAATACACACCAAGGGAATCACGTGGTATAAGGGTTCCTAATATGACCTTTCTATATATACCAAAGTTACCCTTTACAATGTACCTGTATACCCACCCTCATTTCTAATGTAAGTACGGTCCCTGGAACGGGAAATTGTCAATTGGCAGAAGATAGGTCGTTGACACCCTCTTCACTATAAAGTCATTGCTCCCAATCTGTAATCTGTCCACAATGAAATAGCTTTTGAAGGGGCCATCTTCCTACGTCTTTCAAAGTAAACGAGTCCCCTGGACAGAATCTGTTACTCGTTAATACGACTGTCTATCTATACACACGCCTCGCAAGATTTACTCAGCAATTCCCGTTCGCGCTCACTGGAAGTAAACTTTGACGACGTAGACGTAATACGGCAAAAGTGTAACGTCAGCATAGATTAATGTGTATTAATGGACTGAGATGATGGAGGTACCACCGGGGTTCCTATATATACCCAAGGCCCAATATATAAAAGGTGAGGGCGGTAGATGCGTACGTGCGAGGCAAATAGAAGGTTAGCTGGATCGGCTGAATAGAAAGTATAGGCAGGCCTCTCGGACTTCTAGGGAGAGAGAGGAGAAAGCTAGCTAATCTTTCCGCACCAAATACAGCGACGACGGCAAACCCGATTGAACTCAGTGATGCGTGTGGTCCTATGAAGTCAGCGGCAGAGGGGTTGCTATGTCCCCTGCAAGAAGTATCAGGATGGCTACGTGTGGGTGATGAAGAGGGAGACTTGGACGTCGCTAAATCTTGTCTATTTATTGGGCCGCTGGAACCAATCCGGATGATTATTGGAAGAGACATCGGCCAGACAGTCGATCGTTCTGGAGTTCCACGCCCGATTGGATTGGTATGGCGAATGTTTTTCAGGCACACTTCATCCCCTTTCCATGCCCGTTACGGTTACCATTTCGAGAGCCACTTCGTTATGGATTTCATCGAGTTTTACCCTTTACTGCCACTTTTTGTCGATAGCCACCCTTTTACCTTTACAGCTGACATTCTTCGAAAAGGAGTATTACTGCTATGGGATGTGTATTTATTAAATTATTTTTTTTTATCAATTGCATGATTGTGAATGGGCCTTTTGGAGAGTTTAAAAAAAATATAAATATTCTCTTTTACTGCGAATCCCAGAGTCACGTTTGCCAGTTGGACGTTTTTCATTGTGAACGGAATGGACAGTGAACTGGGCTGACCCTTTCGGCGGTACGCTTTGTTCTAAAGTGGCGGCTGTGCTTAATTGCAAATCGATAGTCAAACCTAGTACCGGAAGTATCCCGTTGACTAAATTCCTTCTCCATTTAGGTTATCCCCTCCCGACCAGATAACTTTTGGGAAAAACATTCTTTTCCGAGCGGCAATGTAATGATGCTCCAGTTCTCGGTGAACGCTTAGCCACACCACTTAAAATTCCCGGAAACCCGCGAGAAAGTGGAGTTTCAGGATTTAAGTAAACGCGCTGCCTCTCACATCCACTTCGTCTACCGATTCCCGTGGCGCGAATTTTGAAAGTTTTATCGGTTACACTATCTAAGGGAATCTTAGATCGAACCTGTCTATTACACTGTACGTTTAACGAGATGTATCCTCGATACTTATATAACCGTACGAACAATATTGTGTACTGAGCGGATATTATTTTTTTTCTTTATATTAATATCCAACTTTCTCACGTGTAAAATTTCCATGGATACTGGAAACACGGAGTCGCTACTTTGGACCACGTACCATTTACGAGTCTCTACCATCCGGCGAATTATAGTGAAGAACGACATGCGTTTGCTACCTACTGCCAATTGCAAGTGGCATCGTAAATATTTTACGAGGCGTAAAGCACACGGGTAATTCTTCCCGGACAGATATCCTCTGCAATGCTTTGAATATTCGTGACTGTAAGACCGTGGGTCGAATATTATGAAATTTTACGGACTGTACGCGCAGGATTAGGTGGATGCCCGAGGGGTGGTGGAGGGGGGGGGGGGAGGTGAGCGTGGCGCCGCGTGCGCCAAATGCGCCCCTGTGAGCTTGGGAATACGAGGGCAGCTTCCACGTTATGTTTCCGTATTAACACCTGCTGTACGGTTGTCGGAATTTCAGTACGGATCATAACTTTTCTCTACCACTCTTCCCAGACCTCTTGGAATTTCTTTCGTATCGTCCTTATCGTTGTGCCGCTAAGCTTTTTTTTTTATTTCTTCGCTACCATTTACTATTCTCATATTTTCGTTCCTTCCAGTTTCTCCCGTATAGTTCTTATCTTCCGAGTACTTTCTTCTACTCCCGGCAAACTCACGCCGCACAATAATCCTCTGTCGCTTTGAAATCTCCCGATTTAAGATCCAGTCTTATGGATCTTTATTGCGAGCCGAAGTAACGAGGTCGTCCTGGCAACGTGACTGCGAAGCCTCGAAATCCTGGATTTCGTACGAATTCTTACGATTAACGAGAATCCCTCGAAGGAGACCAACTTTTTGGTTTATCCTTGTATATCTGTTTATACTACTTTTTTCTTTTGCTGATACGTCTAGACATTAACGATTCTCGATATTATGATATTACTTTGTTTTTTTTGTAACTCATTAAATAAGTATTATCGTAACGGATACAAAAGAGTTGAGGTACTTTGACCAATTTATATTTTGTATATTTTTAGTAACTCGAGTAATTTACTTGCGCGCGCTATTTCACGTAAAAATGAGAATTACTTGTAACAATAGTATAACAGGTGGTCAAAAGAAATGTCCTACAGCAACGAATTAGCATTTTTTTTACGTTCATCTCGAAAACTTCCAATGGAATAGCTGCTAAAATTCTAGAACCATTTTTCGTGACCATCTATCACTGTTTTTAGTGGCCCTTTCTATTTATCAAGATACTTCCAGTCAAGCGACTGTCTCGAGCAAAGAAATAGCCGTAGCGCGGGAAATTTTAATGAAAACGCTAGATCGGATGGATCGAACAAGGGACGCCGGTATAGGTCATGTAGCCGTATACGTAGAATGGTTATAGGACGGAGTGGGTGAGTTTCGTAGGGAAGGGAGAATATGGCTGTGGCTGGTGGAAGAAGGGTGGGGAGGGCTTAGAAGCAGGGATGAAGAGAATCCGAAATGAAATTACTTGGGGTAAAAGCGCAAGCCAGCTAGACCACGGAAAACAAAGTTCGTTCGCGTCTTATTTGCGGAATGGCGCTGTTTCTTTTTGTGTTCATTACGAAATAAAGTGAAGTCGTGGACTATGGTCATCTGTTAGTGTGACTCTACCTAGACAGTCGAAATTTTCAATTTTCGAGTATATACTATATAAGCGAGTAAATATTAGCTCCTTCAGGTATGCGTGAAATAGCAGTGTGTTATTTAGGTTTAAGACGGAAATTCGAGCACTGGCGTAAATGGCTAAGAGTAAAGGAGCACCATCCTTTGGGACCTTGTAACCAGTTAACCAGTTATTGTTGCGGGCTTTTCGGAGCGCAACGTGAACGGCCTACTGGTTTCAAGTTCCTTAGTATGGCGGTCTTACCAACGTGCCCTAAGTGGAGGTTGGTCTGTAGGTGGTCAACACTGAGAATACCTAACGATACCGGAAAGTTTGACCGAGTTTCAGAAGTAACTCGTAAAACGACACTGGAACCCTATTGGTGGTTCCGACCCTTAATTTACCTTTTCGACTCTGGATCAATTCGAAAAATCCAGTCTGAGTGGGAGACTTCATTGTTCTAGTTTAATGAACGTAACGTTTGATTTTTTTTGTTCAAATAAAATTTCGCCGATCTCTCGCTCGAAGGACTTTAATAGCTGGTTTTCATAACGTCCATAGAACATACCTGGAAAACTTTTTTCCGGGCATCTTAAGTGATTTATAACGATATTTGAAAGCAAATCCAAGACGGAGTTTTCAGATCAGCCTGAATACTAATTAAGTAATTACATATTTGGGTATACGCTAAGGTATATATATACTGGATGCTTGTTACATTCTTTTTGTAATACTTTAGAAAAAAATGCCCCAGGACAAAATTTCAACTTGGACACGGCTGTCTCGGCTTAACGTGGCGATCATATTCAGAGAACTTTTGCTTTTGATTCCTTAGGCGATCTGTAAGATCTTCAGTGATTTTTCAACGTGGTGCTTCCGAAAATGAAAAAGCTGTTATTGTTTCTGTTCCAGAGGCACCTCGGGGGACGTATCTGTTGATAGATGGCCGTCGCTTAGATCCAGGAAACCAGTTCGTCCCCGTTAAAGAGGGTTCTGAACTGACTTTGGAATGCGCTGCTGAGGGTGGCAATCCACCACCCGTTCTCGCTTGGGGTATGACACTCTCGCAAGCCACCCTCGACGGTCCACAGCAACCCCCGGACAATCTGACGATCTTACCAACCACCCTTGGCAGACGAAGCGGCGCCCATCTTAAGGTTCTTCGCGGACATCACAACGCGACGATTACCTGCGTCGCGCGACACGTCACCCTTGCGACGCCTCTAAACGCCAGCATCCTCCTCGACGTACAATGTAAGTCCAGTTTGACACTTTTATTCTATACCGTAAGGAGGCTAACTCTAATCAACGAAAGGACGAAATCGCTGCAACGTTCTAGCAGCCAGACTCTCATTGTTCGCCAAACGGACGTGCAACTCCGCGTAGTGCCGCTGGCGGCGCTACTAGCGCTCGGACGATTTTCAGTGGTTGAGCAATCACAATAGCGCGACTTTACTGCACGAAGGAGGCAGTTCTCTTTGGTGCTTAGTGGGACGCTATTTTCAGATAGTCAGGAAGCCGTGTGTCCTCGCGCTGATTCCTAAAGAAGAGAAAGAGGGAGAGAGATTAAAGGGAACACGTCGTGTCACTAGCCCGCAGAGGCCGATACCGGTTGCACAAAGAACAAGGTGTCCAACTATTTCACATGTTCTCCTTCCGTATACCATTTTAGTTGAAACGTTAATCGGAATTGAAATATAAATTTAATCAGGGTCGGAGAAACGGAAGTACGGGAAAGCGAGCGGAGGAAATGTATAAGGTGTACTACCGGCGTGGCGGTTCCGAGAATAACTCCTCGCTTAAACTATGCATGTACCATCCTGTGTATTATGCGACGTAGTTTATTTTCTCTACACCTCTTTTCGCTACTTACTTCCAACGTTGCTAAAGTCCCGGATAGCTAGTGCACCGGAGTTTCAGGCAGTTTTCAAGGAAACTTGCCGCCGCGGGGATTAACTCTTGCAGGAACAAAAACGGCACCGGCTCTATGGATGGGCTTGGCTCTCTCTTTCTCTCTCTCTCTCGAGACCACGGTTATATATCACTTGAAGACGCATTCGTCTCCTGGATGCAAGTAGTACCTACCGACCTACCGACGTAGCCTGCCCATTTCTCTAGGAACTCTAGATTATACGCTTAAAGGGAGGTTGCTTAATACGGTTGAACCCATTATACAACATTTCGCCTCTTTAATCCTTTCGTGATCGTCCAACTCTCAGGGTGGATAATCACTCGAGTCGCGCGCCGAGGTTTTCCTTGACTTTCTAACCTTCTCGAAGATTTACCAAGAATATCGCGATTCCATTAACTAAACGAGGTGCCATGGAACTCTTACCTTATAACTCGGATAACCGTATACCTAACTCATTCTCGCTTAGGGTCTTGGCAAAAGGGGCGCTGAAAGGGGCCCAAATATCCTTGATTTACATCTTCCCTTTAGACCTTTGTGCATTTCTTGATACTTATGGGAGGTTCTAACTTTCGAGTAGGGAGGGTTATCGAATCGATAATTTTACCTTGGATAACCTATCGTTGCTTTTGATCCAAATCAATAAGACGGTTTAGAATATACAGAGAAAATAAAGACTATTTATTTTCATGTTAATAAGATTATCTGTATGATATATAAGGTATATAATTATTAACGTGTAAGCGAGTAATTGCCGACAGATCTATGTGATGTCTTACAGACTATCCACTTGAACGCTAATAAATGCAAACTTTAAAATTAATTGTATTAAAATTTTCATATGAAGCGTTATAAATAGTACAAATATGCATTTCAAAAGTTTTTCCCGTAAAATTCAACCCTATCAGTGATGCTCGCTATTTTTCAACCACGCTGTATCTAAGTATGTATCT
The DNA here is from genome assembly GCA_030142595.1 of Trachelus iudaicus. NCBI lineage: Eukaryota > Metazoa > Arthropoda > Insecta > Hymenoptera > Cephidae > Trachelus > Trachelus iudaicus. The sequence continues at coordinate 1,521,058 of JARQTH010000282.1, read as the reverse complement.
GGTATTTCGAATGATCCCTTGTAATACTGTATCCCTTTTAAGGGTTCATGAAATCCAATCTTCATGGATGTTAAAGCTATCGCTGGCACATTGCTTAATTCGATTTGATTTAATATATTCCCAGTGTCTCCCGTTCTCTCACCTGTCATTCCTAATACGTGCAATAAGGGCGTTCGAACGGAAAAAGCAGGATAAAACAGCGAAAGAAAAAGCGCGAGCAAGACCAGGGTTGGCTAACGGCGCGAAAAGTGGAGAAACGCGGAATACTCAGAAGACGCGCATTTTCCAGACGAATTGCCTCCTTCCGCTCAGCGTGCAATGCGGGCAGGACATTTCCGGAATATCCCGCGAACGTGCGAATCGCCCGGGTGCGAACGACATTCTTTTCTGCCCATACTTTTCCACCTTTTTTCCCCCCTCTCCTTCTTCTACATACCTTTTTCCTCCTTTCTCTTTCTTCCTTGCACTTACTGCTTTCTCCCTCTCTCTCTGTTTCAGTCCCTTTTTTGGCAAATCTATTCGTGTTCGGGTTATGCCGGGGATATGGCGCGAGCACTCTTCGACACCTGAATGCGCAAATTTTCCGCAAGATCGAACAACAAAGCTTTACAAAGTTCCAGATGTCATAAGACTGCCGGGTATTGTGTCTATATCTACGTGCATACGTACATGTGGAACGTAGACTACACACATGACCCACTTGTCTTATCACGAAGGCTCATCACGTTTATCGTCATATTTCATGTCTTCCTTTATCGACGATATGTACAGATAAGTCCGTTCGTGCAAGAACTACGTCAGCACTGAGTTAAATCTTTCTTTTTCAAAAACAGCAAATCGATCAAAATTTCATTTCGCTTCCATTCGATTCTAATCTGTAACGGACGATAACGGTTGATCAATTCTCTGAGAAAGGATACTGATAAAAATTGGACGTAGCTACGAAAACGTATTTCGTATAAGAAATAGAAGTCTATTAATGAAACAGTCAATTGAGAAGGCAAAGATATATAATATTTACGTAAGGGAGACAGCTCAAATTGTTCCGTCCTCGTAATATTTGCGGTATCCCCTCCCCTCTCTCTCTCCCGCGTCATTTTCCAAGAGGTTTCCGACGCTAGCTTGGCTAGTTACGCGAAATAGCTTAATTATGCAAAATGCACCGATAAGGCCGATGTTTCGAAAATTGCCAGGACTTAACCGACCAAGAATTTCCTGAACAAAGTCGCCGCAGAACTTCTCTCATAAGTTTATAGAGATACCCACTCTCACCATTCCGCGATGGGTGCAATAAACGTAATTGATTTCGAACAAGCAGTATTAGCTCTCGAGTGAAATTCTCGATTGGTAACAACGATCTCTACCCTGTCAAAGAAAAACATTTACCCTTTTATCAATGTATTTTCAATTTGCGATATAAATACAAAATATTTACTTTAACTAAATTAATATCCACGACGCGTTCTTATGGAGTCGCCGATATTTCGTGATTTTAAAATATATCGAATATACATATTATATATATATATTTGTGTATCGGAAAAATTGTCAGAAGTACATGCAATCTCGTTAAAGCAAAAAGTAAACACGGAGGTGCTCGAAGGCAATTCAATATTTAGAGATATCACTGGGATACACTTGTGTATACAAATATACCTTCGCAGCGGACGATGGTCGGATGTAATTAAATGTAATTTAAAGCGATATCCCCAGTTACGTTCTCAACTTCTTAAATGCAGTGGTCAGCCAAATATCAACAGGTTGTTGATTTTACTGACCCCGTTTTGTCTGGTATTTAGTTGAACCTACGTACCTGCCTGCGTGACTTCACATTATCGGACTGTTGCTCGCGATAGAAATATTATATTTCCCAGCGGAGTCGTTGAGTGCGTCCCCCAACGGTACGCGAGAACAATTTTTTACTCAAATAGCAAAATCTCTTTACTTGCAATATTTCATTCTCTCGTTTGCAAATCACTTAAATTCTAACGTATACACCATAAATATTTTCCATATATTGGAAATGCACGAATATTTTGCATTTCTGGAAAATTTACTGAACGTGAATTAATTCATATTTTACCATCATGGATCAAATTGAACATTACGATATATCGCACGCGCGATATTAATAACGTACAATGAACAAAAATTATTGTTATATCGTAATGACTATACGGTAAAATAATAAAATAAAAGTTAACTTATATTTTGTCCCACCACTGTTTTTCGTCGCATTGGATTTTTGTTAGAGTTCAATAAATAATCTACTGCGAGAGAATAGTCGTCGAAAGACTGTCTCTTTGTGACAGATAAAAAAAAGAGACGATTTTACACCAAAGGGAAATCAGCTCTTTCACGTAAAAGGAAGACCGCCGAAACATAGGAAAAATAACACCCACGAAATAAAGGTTAGGTATCTTCGTGCTAATAAAGAAAAGCCACACGACGTAAGGCCTTATCGTTAGAAGAGAAAGTGAAGCAGGTAAAAGAAGAAGAAAAAAAAGGCAGAAAGCTTCCAGTGAAAAGCTGCGAGAGGGTTTACGGTTGGAGCCAGTACCTAACTGAATATACCTATTCCACGGTTGAAAGAGATACCAATAATTACGTTGGTATCTTTTACAAAGTAAAGCCACGAAGCCCGTCATGAATGACGCCAATTTCTCTTCTCTTTCAAGCAGATGAAATTGGTTCGTAGTCAGCACCATCTCATTTTTAGTATTATATAGTTACCAAGGCAAATGCAGATATTCACGAAGGAAATGATATTCGTTAACTTGAATTGAACGAGCAATATATATATATATACATACACACTGAAAGTAGCGTTTATTCAATGATCTATTTGAAAATCTCATCTATACCATTAGCCCATGTGTCTCTGTTGGATAAACCGGGCTAAGGTCTCCCTTCAAATAGCAAAATCCAGAATTAACAGATCAGAGCACCTACGGAGTTTTTAGCCGAAGACAATAATGACATACTCAGCCAGATAAACAAATGTCTAAGACGAACCAATAAAACATGATTACCATATTTTTGAAATCGCTTTGGGTGATTATGGCGAATCGGTAAGAATATCTCTTATACGTACGAGCATGGGGGAGGGGGCGTGGGTGAATATTGAATTCGAAGACCGAGTTGTTTATCATGGTATATTTGTCTGTGGCGGAGGATTCAGAGAATACAAACCCAAAACTGGCAAGTACAGCTGGCTGGTGTAGACATTGGGTTAGGAGAAAGAAGAGGACGAGTGCAATGGTAGAGCCAAAGGGCTTGCCCGTAGGATGTGGACACAGAGTTATACAAGGTCTTACGACACCCCAAGATCAGAAAAGCTGGACCAGTAACTGCTGGGTGATTATGATTCATACTCCGTCTGCTCTCTTTATTATCAATCTTTCTTTAAAAATCGATCAATTATTACCATCCGTCACAGATCAGAATTCAACTGTATCGAACTGGTATCGATAGATCAGCTGGGGATCGGCGTTCCGAGTAATCTTATTTTCGAGGAAGATGAAAAATTTTGCCCTTACCTAACTCGCCGAACCCGGAAGACTAGCAGCTGTGCGGGAGGACCCGTTCTGATACAGGGTATTCGATGTAAGGGAAATGGGTAATCGCTGGTTGGATCAGGCAGTGGTCGAGTTTCGCTGCTAGGAAGAGTCCAGTTTTCCCATTGTCGTAGCACGTGAGGTCCGTAGGGAGGTTCAACCGAGATTACGTCACAATACATGTATATTACGAGATCACAATCTAATCCTGTATTATATCACTTTACTTCGCCTGAGGCAGGAGTTTTGATTGTGAGGCTTGAAACGTCTGGGCGTTACGTCACTTGATTTACATCCATTTAAGAAGATGAAGCTAAGAGCCTCTGAATACGGAATTCACCCATTCACCTTCCCGTATACCTACTCTAAATCAATCATATTCAAATCTAATGTACCTTCCTACCTACTGTGTGTAGTTAACGTTTGCGACGTCTTAACAGGAACCTGACGCCTCACGGACATACCAAATGCGTACCATCCTCTTGTTTTAATACACGAGGTTACTCAGTGTAATTAATTCTCTCTCTTGATATTTCATTCGTATTAATATTAATTTATGTCATTGATTCGATAGTTTGTGAGGTTATTAACGCGCGTAATTCTCACAATGTTATTTTGTATTGTCATAATTTAGGGGCTCTTGAATATCTCATTAATCGATGTGCTATCATTGTCAGCTTTGAATATGTATAATAGCTGCAAATTGTTGAAGGGTCCTACGTCAAAGTGTTGTAGCTTGTTTCATTGAATTTTGGAAAAATTACTAATTGGGGAAATTAGTGAGAGAAAATTAAATGAACTCATGTTTATACCAAGGTTTCTTATTGCTTATTTCCGTTTCGTATACATTTTTTATATGAAAGCCCATGTCTTGATAAAAGGAACTTTCTCTACCCGTGGTAGCAGATTTTATTTTTGCCTACTTTAAGACATCCCCGCTACATTTGTCTCCTCGCGAAGATATCGACAAAAGCTCTATTATTCTTCTCTGCGTTATTCAACGGGTAAAAATATTTGAAGCGAGGCAGATTTCTCTTTTCTCTTTTCCAGTAACCATTGTCATGAAAGTGCTTTCGTCATGGATGACTACCTCAGCGAAGCGTTTGCTAACTTTTGTCGGGTAAGAGATATTGCGGAAATTGAAGTTTTCATCGTTATCGGATAAGAGCTTCGAAAGAAGCTTAAGAGCCTTAATACGTTGGTAGACACAAATTATTCAACAATCATCCTCCAGTTAAGAATTTTTTTTCTAAATAATTGTTAGTGGCGATCAGTTGCTGTAAAAAATAATCGATAATCGATCAATGGGAATTGTACGTCGATCGGTACAGTTTTCCCACTGGCGATTCGGCCTTCAACCAGTTGGCAGTTTCCGACAAAGTAAGACTTCCGCGCATGAGTTTCCCGATCACGTCAGTGGCCCCCCCAAAACTTAGAGGATGCTACGTGCCATTTCTCGAGGCATCCCGCACTGGGACTTGTAATTGATTTACAAGCTTCGGTTCGAGAGTTTCTGGGGACATCGGCGACAGCTTGCTCCTTGCCCTTCCTTGTTAAGAGAAGGTGGCGCTATCTGCAGGAAAACTCGCGAGACTCGGCCTCTCCTGTCTCCGCGTTGCATCAATAGTTTAGAATAGAGAAGCGAAGACTAACCTACGGTACTTGATGGTGTATATATCTATAGTCCAAGTATAGTTACTGGTTATCATCCAGAAAGAGGAAACTACGTACTTCCGGTAACAAGGATACGTACGTAAAGTTCAGTACGTATACGTACGTACTCCTTCGCGTAGAACTGAGGGAAAACGCGAAGTTGCATTACTTCGGATAAAGTGGGATTAGCAAAAGTTGTCTCCGAGCCAAAAGGGGCCAATTCCCATAGCAACGTAGGAACGTGATGCTACGCTTTTTTTTTTTTTTTTTTTTCTTATTCCCAGCCTCTTCCGTCCTGCTTCTATCGTTTCGTGCGGCCCTTCGATAAATTTTTCGTGAGACGGAAAAACGATAATATTGTAAGGACGGTCACGGAACACTGAAGAATTCATCGGTCTCAGTTCACATTGAAAATTTCTATTTACAAATTCGACTCAATTTTCTATGTTCTATTTTATTAAATCCTGCGAAAGTTATTCGCGAGAATTTTCTCCTTGGAATACCGATAAGCGAGTGTCACGAGTTAACATTATGTCGTTATCTTACTTTTTTGTAAAAATAAAAGTATCGGAAGATGCTGCAGATCGGCCTTTGGGATACAGATATAAGATCCCTCGTGTTGACCAACGTCAATCCAAAATCACTCTGTTGGAAGATAGCGCCAAGCGGATGAAGGATAGACGACGCAGAAGCGTCAAAGAAATCGCTGGGGGTAGGAAAAGGGGCCTCTCCATGAGAATACCACTGACAGTAATGGCCATAACCGCGAGTGACATCTCGTGGGAAATGACACAACGAGACTAGTAATAGGACGCGTTGGGCATACAATGTTTTTGTAGATGGCAGTTACCCCTGGGCAATGAGGCAACAAACAACGTTTTTTATCTCGCCGCAAGCCACCAACGTCAGGCGTCGGCACTCTGTTGATTTTTCCTACCGTTGGGTAAGTATTTGCCCGGCGCGTACACGAAACTCTGTCTTCGCGACAAAAAAACAAAAGCCGCTTCCCTTTAAATCAAGATAAAATTCCGTAACGGAAGGATGGACGGGAAGGGCGGGACGCGGACGCAGTTAGGTAGCGAACTGTATGGAGAGATAAAAGAAAGAAAGAAAAAAAGGGTGGGGAGGAGAATCAGCCCGGGCTCCAATCAGCCGGAAAATTAGGTTACATAAACATCTTTGTTCGACTACGCTATTTTCTACTTCATCCTTCTTTTATTCTTTTACCTCTTCTTCTAGTCTCACACTCCTCTTATCTTTCTCTTGGAACTCGCATGTTACGTGTGAACATAATTTGTACCTCGTATCCTTTTGCCTTCCGCTTCACTCGTTCCTTTATTCGTCTGATGCGATCGCTCCCAATTTTCCAATTCACGCGTATGGCGTACACCTTTTTTGAAATTCGATGGATATGTGGGATTTCATAGGGGTTCTGGGGAAAAAATTGAAATCCATGCTTTTTTTTATATACGTATATATAATACAGATATAAAGTATACGTATCGCAAACAGTCGTATACGCATGTATCGTTAGATATCAAAATCAATACCAGTAGCCAAAAATCATGTAACGCCGAAAGTACAAGTTACGTCAAAGTGAACTTGGCCTTCCGAAGAAGTTTGAAAACTTTAAGCCCTTCGCCCATCCCGCGCCATTTCTCTCACACTTTCTGCCCTTTCATCCCTTAACACCACTGTACACCCTCACGCTCGGACCCTTCTCTCCAACGAGACACTAATTTTTCCTGAGAGTTTAACGTCCCTGAGTTTTGGCTAAGCACGTTCACGAGAGTCTCTTGCTTGACAAACGGTTTATGCGCGCTTTCCGTATCCCTCACTCGCTCTCACTCTCGTTAATGGTCGTTCTAACTCCGTCACTCTTGCACAAGCTACAAGATGTTAAGGGCTGACTAGGGTAATAAGCTTTGTCAATTTCGTGAAGATTAACCCGGAAGCTTGGGCTGACTTAACTAGCAAGATACTTTCTCAGACGCAAAATGGTGGATCGTGCGACAAAGGAGTTTATAGCTTCACACGTGTCGTCATTTATCGTTATTCTTTGATAACTGTCTACGGAGTAATATCAGTAGGGAAGAGAATAAACCGCGAATCGTAAAGGTTGTCGCACATGGTTGGAATCGACAAGCAGTACATACATTTTGACAGGTTTCTCGACAAAGCAAACAGTATGCATTTGTAGCCACGTTCACGCTTCTCTACTGTTTGTATGCATTTCCTTATTCAACTTGATTTCGCCTTGGGTGTATATAGTATTTGCGCGTGTGCACATAAATTTGTATGGGGCGAAGATATAAAGAAGGCCAAAGACTAGGTGCAAGAGAATTCCAAATAATGCAGTTGCCTATACATTGTGGCTTGGTATAGTTTAATAAATTATTTATTTTATTGTACGTTCGATTCTGGCAATGTTATCAAACGAAGGTATATGGAAATTATTTTTTAAAATTCCTGTAATTCTCGATTAAAAAAGTACGATAGTTTGTCGTTGATTTGTCTTTAAGAAAAATTCTGATCAAAACTGAACAATGGATTCATATGTCAGTCGCAGTGAGAGCGAGTTGCGAAAACGAAAAATTGAAACGCACCCAAATGACACAGGACGCATCCCTCAATAGATACGTACCAAGGAAATATCTCGGTTTCTTGATTAAAAATTTTTCATGCTATCTAGAGACTCGAAGGTATTCAAATGACAAAAAATATATCCCCCCATAGAAAGGACAAATGACAACCATTAATAACTGAGGAAAGAAATATGTAAAGGTGCGCAGACATTGAAAAAGTTAAAAAATCTTTAGGGGGTAGTACTGATCCAATACCCGAACGAGAAGGGTATTGGACCTACAGTTTAGGCTTTTTTTACCTTTTCTTTTTATTTTATTTTTCTCATTTTGAGGCTGTAAGTTTTTAGTGCGGTCGTCACTCGATAAGAGACCGTTCGATAAGTGATAATTGCTCCTTGGATCCTCTTGGTCGAGGACACAAACTACCCCTACTGACAGACCCTTGTGAAGTTTGTTCGGAACTACTTGATAGGGCTACTTGATAAGCTATTTTCTGATTTTTTCCATTCTACGTCTTATCTTCAAGTTCAACTTAATTGTCATTGTTCGGCTTCAACTTCGACTAAACTCTCATTGTTCAACTTCAACTTCGACTCAACCCCTATAATCTCGAGATCATGGTCGTACTGAGCGGCGACTGTAATCATATGTTTGTGATAGGCAGATTAACTCCAGTTTGTCGATTTGTTTCGAAATATTTCAAAATAGCGTTATCACCAATGAGTGCTTCATTCCTTCGCTCTACTGCACTTTTACTAATGAGGAAGGCTAATTAATTTGCGAAAAGGTGTAATGGAGTGTGTTAATATATTTAAATAAGAGCATTCCTGCACGGTTACCCAGTTATATATACATATATATGTCCTACAGTATAGACGCTATTTGGTTATTACGGGCATTTTCCACCGTCCCTGCGAATCGCAAACGTCAGCCATTGTTCTAGAGGGTACGTACTAACCATGAATTTTACTTAGCAGAACAGCGAGTGCAGACAGATTAAACATACATACGTTAATTTATCCAGCCTGTACGAAACCTTTAAAAAGACTATTCGTGTAATAAGAATTTACAGTACTGCCCGTAAACATTGTAAAAACGAATTTCGCAACAGCCTCTAAAGTATATCTGTGCGAAACCGTATCCGACTATCTATATCCATGTATAATGAAAATCGTCGCAATCCTCATTTATCTCCGACGTATCCCTTAACGCTGGCAAAGGCAGCAATGTACCTACCTAAATACATTGCCGTATATTTCTCTAGGAAACTCGAAAATTTTCGACCTGCAACATAATAACGACGAAATTGGCACAGCTACTATCTGTTTGTCCCGCTTAACCGCACACGGTAGACTGGCGCGCAATGTAAGGCGCTTAGACTAGGATTAGCAGTCGAAATGAAGTGAAAATGTTTGCCAAGAGTAAGACAGGTCGCGCGGCTCTAAAGCACAATTGTCTAGCTCGGCATTATAATGTTTACGAGAAGGGGGCGCGTAGCTACGGTAGCCTGGATGTGTTCTAGCTTGGTCGGTGGTTGGCTGGCTGGCTGGCTGGCTGTTTTACATACATCCTCGTTCGTAGCGTCACCTGAAATTTGAAATTGCTACGAAACCTTAAACCGGAACGAGGAGCAAAAGCTTTTGTTCGCGTTACATGTATTTATTACGTTCGCTTTGGTACTTTGTTGTACGAAATTGTAGATCAAAATAAAGGCGCGTATCCACGGATCGTGTTGTAACGCGATATTAACGATAATCTTTCGATAATGCTTTATCTATACGGCATCATTAAAATAACCACAAAGCTATTAGGCATTTCATCCGGAATATATCATATAAAGGTCTGTGGTTTCAAACCACTATTCATTTCAAACGTACATGACAGATCTGATACGTCTGGCGAGATCACATTTATCATACATTTCGTTATATTATACGATTACAAAGAAATTCAGTATTAGAATCATAGTGTAGCCAGTGCGAGAGAACAGTGCGAGGTAACAATACTGGCAAGAATATTGGAGTCAGTTGTGTGTCTTTGTTGTCTTATGTACGTATGCCCATAATCCTTTCTTTTTCGCACTCACGTTAGGTGCAGGATATTATGAAATTGAGGATTAACTGCTCCATAATTTTTTTGGATCAATTTGAGGAATTAACAATGTTCATCAGGAAATTTTGTTTAATTTATTATGTTATCTACAGAGCGTTAATAAATAAAATTATTCACAAAAAAAATTGTATATACAACTGTATGACAGTTGTCAAAGACTGACGTGTTTAAGCGCATATATCAATATAAATATATGTATATTTAGAGCATCTCCGACAATTCTATCGTAGAATGGTATGACTATTGACCGGATACAATAACACGCAACTATTGGAGATGCTCCATTATGCAGAAAAAGGATTTCATTCCACGTGTAATTCAGGAGTCTAATGCAATTATTCACTTGGTATACGTTTATAGGATTCCAATAAAATTGGGTATCTAATCGCGTACACGATCCGCAACAAAAACCTATAACGAGGCTAAAAAGAAGGGAGAAAAAATATTTATAGGATTAAAAGTGAATTTTGTAAAAAAAAGCAGAAAAAGTAAGACCTGCCATAAATTGTCGAATGTCGCGTGCACGTAGTTATTATTAATTTTCGGAATATTACATTTTTGTTCAAGCTCTTTTATTCGGCTTAACACGAGTGCACGTTAACGTGAGTGATAATAATGCTTACACGTAATTCTACAATGCTTTCGCAAGTTTCATACTTTTTGCAGTATGCCGCTCAACTGCGCAAGCGCGGTTTTACCTCGTTTCTCATTTCTCCCATATTTCTCGTTGTATCTCGAATAATTTCTATCATGAGGGACGACAGTTCATTAAAAAGAGGCGATGACAATTGCCCTCAGTCTCGTTCACCTTCCTTGAATTTCGCAAGGGGAAAACATGGCATAATGACGTACGACGCGCTTATGTTGATCTTTAAAGAGTAATGGCTTTTGAACGTGAAATTAAAAATACGTGCGTTTATGTAACGTCAATTAAAATGTTTCGTTTGTTTTCGAATTTACTTATCAAAAGAAATAAATAGAATACATACAAACGTTGGCATCTAAAAATTTTATTATTCTTCTTATCATCTGCGTTATAAGGAGAGAGATTCGTAAAATAAAGTAAAAATGGGAACCGAAGGTAATCGATGACTCTCTGGACGATCTTCTTGTGAAATTATAATTTTTCCAAGGATATCGCCTGGGGTAAAAGTAAACTTTAAATTCGGCCAAATAAATTTTCTTCGAGTCACCGCGAACCTGCCGGAAGGAGAGATGGTATTTGATATCGACATAACCGACCCTTCGAAAAATGCAAGTGAGTAAGGAGGGAAAGCCTAGAAGGACGATAGCTGGATGGATATGAGAATGGTGGAAGATGAAAAAAAAAGAAGAATTTTCATAAAGATTCATAAATATTTTATAGCCCCTCTTTAATTGTGCAATTAAGTCAAATTTAGAGAACGAACAAAGATATCCTCATTCTGAGACGACGAATTAAAATTCACGTTAACCCAGAATGGTGGGTTAACTTAATGTCGGTCATTTTCATCGCGCTATGAATTCTCATGAAGGTCTTAAAAATGCAATTGAGAAAATTTTCGATGATTATTGTATCCTTATTGAAATAAGAATAGACTCGTTAAACAATTGTACACGTAACTTCACTAATTATCTGTATCCGAGTATACCTTGTATTTATTAGCTTTGGTTAGGTTAGGTTGCACTATACGCAAGCCATGAAAGGGCACCGATCGTATGACAATTGGCCTTTCATTGTTTGCGCTTCTAGTTTCAGTTTGAATTACCTGTAGCTACAAAAGGCCAGAACTCACGTCATCTATCGGTTTTGCTCAAGCAGTGTTATCGAGCTTGGATAACAAAGTTACGCACAAAATTTTATGTACGGTGCATTTGGCTTTCAAGCAACTAGGCGGTCGAGTTGCAAGTTGCTGGTAAATTTAACAAAGTAGAAGTCCGGCTATGGATGGATAGGTTCGCATAGTTAGCTCTATTCGCTGTGAGTGAGCCATAATATTAGTCGTTAGTTTAACCTGGTTACACGTTCAGAATAAGTTTTCGAGAATGCTTGATGACTCGTTTCTCGAATGAAACATATTAGCGAAAGAATTTGGGATAGTTGACAATTGTTTTATTTAACAACCGACAATAGACTGATCAGCCCTAGCTGCAATTGTAAAATTGCGATTCTTGGGCCAATGACGACAACCAACCATCCAATATTAGCACTCACAATCAGTACTGGGTCACTAAATCAAGCGTGACGCTTCCCTCTAATAGTCCCATATTGGCAAAATATTTTGGATTAATCATGGTAGCACATCGATTTACAGTGTAACTTACAATGACATTTAACGACGATATAATTTATATAATTTTTACGTATTTAATTATTAACATTATTACTATCTGGCAAAAAGTATTATCGGAGAATACAATACTTAATAACGATAGATGTATATTTTACTATAAGATTTTAACAAAAGCTTATATCCATCGTACATGTCTCTTAGACCCGAGGTGTTTTTAAAAAACTCCCCAGCTCAAGTCACGGTAAAAGGCAGCAGTTATCAGAACGAAATTAGATTTCTCTGTCGTCAACTTCCTTCTTGTTCAAAACCAGCTAAAAACCGTACCTCGTCATCCATTTGGCATCAGAAGTACGGGAGAATGCAGAATCGACGAGTAGCAGCAGATAAGAAAGGGGAATTTTTCACGTGAAAAGAAACGTCGACGAGTGGAAGTAAGCGACGGCGAGAAGTAGAATGTAAAAGAGGCAAAAGGGGGTTCAGGAAGAGTAAAAAGTCGAGGTCCCGAGGGTCAACCAGATTGGCCAGAATCAGAGTGGGAAGGGGGTGGAAATGGAAGTATTTATTGGCACGACTCCAAATGAAAATAGGATATTCAAAGCCCAGAAATGGCAGTAGTTCGCGGAGGCGCTTTAAAGTTCTCATTAAGCGATCGAGGTCTGTGGGACACTTCTGTGTCTCATTGTTCGCTTTGTTTGGTGTTTACGCCGTTGGTATATACAGGGGGGGGGGGGGGTCCGGGATAAGGGGCGGGAGAGAGCCAGAGGATAGAACGGAGGAGAAACAGGGGCAGGGTAGCTTTCATTAAGCTTGCATTGTCTCTCCACCGCACTGTTATCGCCGAGTGAATAACTTGGAAGCTCCGTCGCACGTCCTCCCGTCGACGGTTCTTCCGGCAAGGCGTCTACAGCCCCACCCCCTGGCAACAGCCACGACGTCCACGAAACTCCATTGCAATTTGATGCACCCTCGATTTATTTCCTGGGTCCCCGATGTCTCCGTCGTCTTCGTTCCCTCCCTTCGATTAAACTTGCTATGTGCCTGCTCGTCATCAGAGACAAGACATTAACGAGCCGCACCGGCAATAACACCGGTAAACGCTCTAATGGCGTCGACGTCTACGAGCTCCTGCTCTCAAGCTCACTTCCGGTTCTGCTTCTGGAAAATAGTAACGAATGCCCCGCGGAAAATCTCGACTGGCTCTTCATTAATCCCTACGCGGGTTCAATTCTACGGCTCGACTAATTGCCAATAAATTTTCAGTTTCGTCCTCACCCAACAGAGCCAACTCCACGTTTCCCTCTTCCTAACCGACTATCCGTCCTACTTGGACGGCTTGATGGTTATGTGCTTAAACCCTATACTGTATTACGGTACGAGATTAACATACGGGAGGCTGGAAAGATAAATTCTAATTTTCTATTAAATATGTTATTCAGTGAACTTTAACCTCTTTATTGGTTTTCTTTTGTTTCAGACACTCCGTCGTTTGCAATAACGAGATTACCCGGATTTGGTATACCGATCGTCGAGGGTATGTCTGTCAGTCTGAAATGTGAGGTGGATAGCAATCCATCCAGCTCACCAATTTGGCAACGGGGTAAGCAAAATGGTTGAAGTTTCTCTCTCTCTCTCTCTCTCTCTCTTTGTTTCGTTTATTTGGTTAGCTGTAAAATTCGATGAATTCGCCAAAGGGGAATCCGTGTATATTGACCTGAAACTATCAGCGGAACGATCGTAGAACCGTGACGATTTATCGTTCGTTCGCCGGTAGCATTTCCGGCGATTCCCAACGAATGAATATATCGCTGTCCACATACTGGACGGCTACCAATTATTTTCCATAGAAACGCTAAGATACCAGTGGGTTACGATATTCCCTTATCGTAAAGGGAGTTGCGATTTATTCTTCGCTATCCTTGCCTCGTACAATATACACGTATACGGTATGTGTGTTTAAATAGTTATATGTTCAATGCAGAGATCGAGTACACGTATCCTAATCACTGTAAACACTCGAGAGTCCCAAACCAAACCAAAATACGTCGGTCGGTGTACCAACGGCAGCTTCATAATGGATGAAGCGACTCCGCATTCATGGCTACGACTACTGTTTCAATTAGCTCAATGGTACACTGTAATTACATTATTTCGTACCACCAGCAGACACGAACTGTTGCACGAAACACGAGGCAGGTTGACTTAAGGATGCAATTCATATGAATTGGAAATTGATATTTATTTAAATATATATACATATTATATACACACACACAGATATCTTATAAATATATGTATGAAATTAACAGACGAAGAAAATAGTTTTTGAGTAATAAGCGCAAAAGTAATCCGGGATATCTAAATATGTACAAATAAATATTTACTCACCGGAAAAGCTCTTACCACAACCAACCGTAGCTACTCCTATAACAGTATCCGTAAAACTCTTAAAGTTTATATCTGCCGGTACTTTTAGTTTCCTCTACTTTTCTTCGATGCTTTTCTTTCATTTTTTTTTTTTTCGTCGTTTCTTCGGCTCTTGCCGCTGATTCTTATGCGGCGCTCTTTCTATATGTCTACCGGACTATACCTTTCTCGCCCTCTCTCTCTCTTCTCTTTTACACAGATCTCAGTCACTGTCTCTTAAACTGATGATTACTCTATTGCGTCGATCGGCGCGTTTTCACGTAGCGACGCGATAAATTTTATGAGTGACAAAGTAGAATGACATTACATTAAGAAGAAATATGAAGTTAGACCGGAAACTGGGTACTTTCGATAAAACACAGCAGGTTCCTAGAATTTCACGATTTTCTCCCACCACTGCCACCATCTTCTCTGACCCAGCGTCCGACATTAACCTACATTCTGGTATTTGTGCAATGATGGTAACGTTGGAGTAGTACACAGTATACACACTAACCTATATATATATATATATATGTGTTACATGCAAAATATACAACGTGCTTTGCGTAATGGTTAGGTACAGCCAGACATTTCCTACGCTCGGTCGCAAAACTGGAATTAATGTTTGTTCTAATGGATGTATCGCTCTGTGAGAATTTCGGGCGACGAATATTTCGGCAATGAGAATTGCCAACGTGTCGTCGCCTTGTCATCTTCATTGCCAAATACAACCTGAAGAGTGTCTCTATCAGCCTTTCAATGATACCCAGACACGTTCCTATAGGTATAATATAGATTCATCCCGTTTTGGCAATAGCCGCTTCAATGCGAATTCCATAATACGTGACGTCCCACGAAAACTGAAAAAAGTACATAATTATTCGTGTAAATTACATTGAATTTCTTCTACTGGATTTTAATTTGTTCTTTGTCAGATTTCAAAGAATTTTTTTTATCTCTCGAATTTAATTTTTTACTTCGGTCTCTTTATGTTCAACAACGCCGGCTATCTCGTTGCTTCTGTGTTATATCGATTACCATTCGAGTGGCAGGATGCCGTTTGCTGCAATACTATTCTGAGTACGTATTAATCGCTGGGTTGGTTGTTTCAGTTAAATGGATTAAAAGAACCGAACGTTCCGAGGGAGCTTCTGATGTAGCAAATGGATTTTAAAACATCAAATGTCGATATGCGTTACTGGTGAATTGATATTGACGTATTTTTTACCTATTAAAATATTAACGCGGATCAACCTGTTAAGTGGAGCTTTGACGTAATGATTAAAAAGTGAATGATAAAAAGCATTGAATAATTAGGTTGCATCGGATAGAGAAAATTGAGTTACGAGTACCGAGTATCGTCCTACTGCGTGGATGATGGTAAAATCGATGAAATTGCGCATCCACAGCCTCCATCGGATAACACTTATTATTTCATTACATTGAGTGGTTATGGCAGCTGATATACTTCTGGAAAATTCTTCTATCGTTAGGTGCCTACCTGAAAAACCTGTGATGGATGTACTGGACTTTACTGGATAGTTTTTGCACAAAAGGAATGCGGGAGCTTCTACACTTTCTTCCCTTCGGTTATAACGAGTAAGAAGTTTTAAACGAGGCGCACTCATTATTCATATTTCACCTGGGAATAATGTCGTTTTGCAATACCGCCTTAGTGGTATCAATCCTATCTCACTTTTCACTAACGATGCCATCTCGCTATTTAACTGCTTGACTTGACAGTGATAAAGTTGACACTTTTTTTAGAACCTAACCTGACCTCAAAATTGATAATTGTCCAGGCAACAGTCCGGAACAGATACGATTTCATGCATAGGTTCCATTATTTCGATTATTATTATTAGAGGGCATAGGGTACGAGTTCTCCCATTACGTAGATATTCAATTAATTCCGCTTTCGTGCGACAGCGTCTGGATTTTACGACGTCGAGCGTCGCGCCGCTCGCCTCGTGAACTCATCACGCCCGATCGGCCTGAATCTCCATTCATAGAGGCAATCGAGTGATTGCGAATAAATTCGCTTTTTCGTTTCGCGAAATCCATCGCAATTAAAATACTTAAATATATTTTTAAGCACGTCACGTGGCGACGCCCATGTGTTTCTTTGAATTCCTTTCCTTTTCCGGTATATCAAATTTCGTCTTATTCGCTCCACGTCTCTCTCTTTTTCTTTTTCCTTTTATTAAAATCTTTTCCACCCCGAATTACCAGAATTCGTTTCGACGCCCGCCGTCGACCCTCAATTTCGACGTTCCTAAAACGACGTCATGCCAGCTCGTCCGATCGTTCTCTTGGAAATGAACTCTAAGCGTCATGGATTCACAGGTGCCTATTCCTTTACTATAAGAATATCGACTTTCCTCCTAGCGAACAATGAATAGCTGCTTCATATCGAAGAAGTAAAAAAGCACGAATCGCATCTTGCATTCGAAAGACTTACGGTTAAGGATCCTCAGTGAGAACTTATTGTCACTGAGATCCCTAAAGAAATATATCCCTCTCCCATTATCTTCTTACCACAAAAAAAAAGTACAGAAATTCCAACCAACAATAAATTCCAAGGCTCTCTTTCTTCGTGTTAAAAAAACTTTCGTATGATTTCATATTTATACCACTGATGCAATTCCCGGAGTTTCGAAAGTTCCCATTTGGTCTACTCTGTTACGTAAAATTACGTAAAGGCCTCAGATATACCCAAATGCTACAAAATGCTTATTGTTGGTATGCCTACGCGATACTTACCAACATAAAGTAACGTAACGTTTCCAGTTTCATTTCTTTCTTCATATCCACTACGATCCCCTGTTCGTCTCCAGTTCGGTTGTTTCCACGCCAAATTGCCCGAACGCTCGCAGTAGCCTTCGCAATGGCAATGGAACCAAAGGAAGAAGAAAATGTCGTGCTTTTTGGCCAAGTCACGGCCTCTCACTATTTCATATAGAATGGTACGGGCATCCTGCACAACTTGCTATAGATACTGTTAACACAATCGAGCGTGCCTTGGCAGCATTGCTCTGCCCTCTTTTAGAAGGATATCCTCTTATTCGAGCCATATGAAAGTTCGTCCAGTACCTCACTATATATATTAGATACACGAACGATCCTCTCGGCCGCTTCCTGTTCATCTCATACTTTTATCTTGAAAATTCTCTTCGCTTTCTTTATATCATTCATACCCTACATCTAGACGTACTATTATAGTTATATCCCTCCCTCTCGTGTTTGCCATTGTCCTACATTCTACGCAAGCATTTCGGACTGACGAAAACCAACAGCTGCAACCGAGAGTCAAGGGAAGGTTTCATATACGTATATATGAAGGATACGAAGGACGTATATGGAGTATATTATTATGCACATAGGTAGATGCTTATATACATACCGTATGATACATATCTCGCGTTTTTCGATATCGAGAAGAGTCTCGGCTTTCGTATCGCTTCTCGGCCTAGTTTCTTTTTTTTCTTTTCTTCCTCCAGCATTGTGGGTGCGATTAAAAAAAGCACAGAATCCATACCCGTTCACATATGTGGGTATGACGTGTGTACCGGCGAATAGAAGGTGGAATGAATAAGAAGGGGGAGGGGGAGGACATCCGAGGACGCGGCAACGGCTCGTGAGCTGCACCGATTTCGTCTCTAATTAACGTACAACACTGTCGTTTGTGTTACAGACAATGGACCACCTCCAGTAGAGCAGAGTGACGATGGATGGCTGAATTTCACGAAAATTACTCGCGCCGAGAGCGGCTGGTACAAGTGTTACACGCGACACATGCTTGGTATTTTCACAAGCATCGGCTACTTCCTGAACATTCGATGTAAGTAAAATGGCAGAGAAGTTGGTGATGCAGAGAAGTTGGTCTTGAGGAGGAGCGGGTTGTTAATAAAGAGCTGGTGGCGGATGCCTTGCTGAAAGTAAAAAGAGATACAGAAGAAACAGAGGCGTACGTGCTGTTAGACAATGACAGAGGTTGATGGTTGCAAGAAAAAGAAAGGGAAGGAGAGGGAAGAATTTTTATACGGAGGTGAAAGAGATCAGTATTATTTTTCTTGAAAAGCGAAAGGATCCTACCCGTTCGTTGTTATCACCTTGTGCTCTGCTTTTTTTCCATTCTCGCTTCCCGCACCCCCCCCCCCCCCCCAGACACCACGGTGTCTTCCCCTTTCTTCCCTCCAAGTTTTTTTTTTATTTATTTCAGTCTTTTCTGTTCAGTCTTAACGAGTCCGTAAGGCTTCGTCACGGTTCGTTAGGAAACCTAAAAAAAGGGCAGAAAATCCAAAGAAACTAGGGCGCTATCAAGTCTTTGAGTCTTTGTCGAAAACGCGTTACGGTTCTAGTTAGATAGTTTCTACGTCTGTAAATGCAGAAGCGTTACCGATAACCGGAAACCGCAGTCATTTGTCAGGGACGGAACCACCGGGCCAGCCGGAAATTACTCGTGCCTTGTCGTGAAAATTTGCAAATTTCCTCCAGCCCTGCATCCGCCTCGCGCCGACACTCCGTTAATACGTAGAGCGCAGAAGCGAGGAGCGGCGGGGATGTTGAGTAAATAGGATTTCGCACTACTGAAATCGGTGTCCGTCCTTACCACTTCGCCATCTTGAAGGCTCATCCGGTGATCTGGAGGATAGAAGGGATACGGTAGGTAGGCTTCCGAGCGTCTAATCTCCACGCAATTTAGATGGTTGGAGTATAAACCGTAGCGTCCTTCGTGGAATTATCGATTACAAGCTTCGCACTACCTAAGTATATCCAGGCGCCTCAAGGATAATCTCATCTAGGATAATGGAGCAATAGTTGCTGTGGAGAGTCCGAGAATAGCGTGATCGACGTTAAATTCGAGTGAATTAGCAAGAATATACTATACGTATGAATAATACCGGAAACTTACGTCCAAGAAGAGAGCACGACTCCAGACTCGTGTCTGCATTCAGTAGCTGTTAAAGAATACACAAGGATACGGAGTAGAAGGTCTTTTGTCGTAATTTTTTTTATTTTCAATGTACATCGTTTTTGTTCCTTCCCCTCATTTCTTCTCTCCCGCCATACTGCACGTACGACCGTTTCCACCCTCTTGTGTTTGCTATCGCGTTACCATACCGTTTGCTCGAAAAATCCGAGCAAACGATGAAATAAACGGAAAGCGTACAGGGCCTTGTCCCGATGCTGTAGCACTTTGATCCCTTTGTTTTCGAATGGGATGAGCCGGGGGATCAGTCCGCTAACTCAAAGAACTTCTCCTCTCGAATCCCCTTGTGGCACCATTCGTCTTTGATTCCCAAGTAGCGAAGAGGTGAGCCGTACAGCGCTCACAGGGCTTCCCCACTCCATGCTCGTGTGTGGACAGAGCTTTAGCTAGGAAGGAAACAGAGACGGACACGTATAATTCCAAGTAGAAATCGAAGCCGAACGGGACAGTAGTACTCGAGGATGAGGTTGGGACGAGGACGAGAAATTGTGGCGGAATTCTCTCTCGACCCCACGAAGCTGAAGAAAAGAACGACGCCCAAGATACCGTAAAAGTTTATTCCTGGTACGTGCGCCAGATTCAAATGTGCCGACGAGGATTATCCGAATGACGAGAGTTTGCCACGGGATGACGCGGATGCATTCGTGAACACGCATATCAATAGACCCCTTGCACGTGGGATATATACCGATATCTTCCTTTTGCTCGTACGAAGATTTAGCGACTCGACGAAACCACGTTTATTTGTCCAGGCGACCGTGACACAAACCTCTCGCTTCACAGAGTGGAATTAACCTTAAGTTATACTTTCAAATTGATCCAGATGATCCAGACTTGGAGACGGAAGCCGAGGCGCTCAACGGGGAAGCCACGGATTCACGAAAAATGGAAGTTCAAATTGGCGGTGCAGTCACTCTCGAATGTGACGGCGGATGCTGGGGACATGGACCAGGGATGGAACCTGTCGGTGGACCTGGACCGCTTGCCCTGAGTCGTGTTGTTTATCAGGAAGCCGGTGAATATCGATGCGTCGCTCCTGATAGAAAAATGCAGGATACCTGGCGAGCGCAGTTACCTTATCACATCAAAGTTACCGGTAAGTTCCTGACACTTATCAGACTGCGTTATAACGGTACGAGTACGTTACGACACACTATACCTTATAGCTGTAACTACAGCGTCAGAAAGTCAAGCGACCTCTTATCCAGTATGTCACGCGACTAGACAGTCACGACATTACCTAGTCAAATCGCTATGCTTGCTGTTCGCTGTGTCATTTGCGGCACGCTATAGAAATCCGATAAGTCAACTTACCGTACTTGTTGCCTCGGAAATGATGTGATTACGCTCGGGTATCACTGACATGTCTGAAATGTCACCGCGTAAGGTACCTACCTACCTACCTGCCTATAGTTTACTCCCGTGATACAAATGAACGAGGTATACCCATTAGCGATCATATTTTACTCAAGATCGCGCAAGCTCCAATGACGTCAGGTTCAAAGCGAAATCAGTTTCACTTTGAGGGGACTTATTAACGTTTAGTTTCCTAAGGAGATGGCCCCTTGAAATGGAACTGATGTGGCGGCGTGACTACACGAGATACGTTAAGTCAGCTGATTGGAGAAGAGAGAGGACCAGTGACGTCACTCTCCAAATGCGGAGAACCGCTAATGGCTATAGCTCGTTTATTTGCATCGTGGTTGCCTCTGTCTCAGGCGGCAGCTACCGTCCTTCAATACGCATGCACATCACATATGAACGTAGTTTCACCCAAAGAGCATTGCTGTAACAGTAATACAATTTCAGAGGTATAAACAGCGCGCAGTCCCTGTGCTCCTCCAGTACACTAGGTAATAGAAGCTTCACGATGTCACCCCCTTCCCCCCATTCCTCCTGTAATCACTTCCTGGCATTCAGCCTATATTCAGCCTATAAACTGTGCGTCAATCGAACGGCGAGTGGTCTGTGTGCGTCATAACGTGCCGGCGCACTCTGAACGTTTTCACAGGGTATCTATCGTCCACTTGGTTCATAGATATACAGACACAACAGAGCACAGTGGTGCAGTCGCATTCTACTCCGGGCAATAGGTTAATTGAAAATCTTTGCGAAGTTCAAGCGAGAGAGGATAACGTGTATCCTTTGAGAATGGGTACGTCTCATCGGTTCAGGAGAGGGAGGGGCGGGGAAGGGGACTGGAGGGTGTAAAAGAGAAGCGTCCTTTTTATTTGATGAGACTCTCCAGGGAGTGGATACGTCTTGGAGGATGAAGGTTTTCGTAGAGGTTGGCGCTTTCGAACTTACTTCCTTGCCTTTGGATCTCCCGGCTACGCTGTACGTAGGTGAAGGAAAACAAGTTTATGACATGGAATGGGAATTGGTGCGTCGTAAAGCTGGGGGACGGCTTACGCCGACGACATATTGGATGATGCCGGCCTGACGTTACTTGATAGGACAAAACGGTATTGGAAATTGAGAGACTCGGGGACGTGCAATTTTTTTTTTTCGTTGATATATTCGACGATCGTGATTCGGATTTGTAAATTTTTGTTTTTTTTTCGTTGAGTGCCAAGTGGATGTGGAATGTTGGACAGAATGTATGTAAATGAAAGAGAGTTCTTTGACTGAATTAATGGGATCGTGATGGAAGGGTGAATTTTTCTTTAAAATAGATTTTCAACTCTCTCGTCTACTGATAATGTTCGTTGGTTTTTTATACACGATTCTAGTATTTTTCAATACTGTTTGCTTGATAAAGCATAATAATGTAATTCGAGAGAAATTAGTATTTTCACTGTAATCTATACATATGCTCATATGCATCAAATTGCATTGAAATTTTCCATCGATATTAATATTTAACGAGTAGAAATTTGATTTTATTTGTTATAGCAAGTATTTAAATTCTGTTTAATTACAGTGTTATGGAAAAATATGGTGAAAAATACATCTGAAAATTATGACGTTGCAACTGTGATCGTCGTATCTTGATTATTATCGATAATTGCATTATTTGTAAAAAATGAAAATTTAAAATTCAAAATTCTACGGATAATCAACTTATAATTGTTTTTCCCATCACTGTTTATTAAATTTCATAATAATATGTCGGAACACATAGAACGTATGAGAAATTAAGAAATTAGTATGATTGTTGAAATTTAAAAATTGGATGATGGGGTGGGGAAGAGTACTTGTAAAGGGAGTAGCCGAAGGGTGCGTGCACAGGCTCATATAGGTAAGTGCGTGCGCAGGCTCGAGCTTCCATTATTCCGAGAGCTGATATCCCATACTGGACTCTTCTATGCTTTCGTCTTATATATTTCTTGTCTTCTTTCCTTCTTTCCTTACTTCTTTAGATCATTATTTCTTTATCTTTCCCCTTAATTCTTATTTTCCTTATTCATTAATTTTATTCTCTTTTCTTTTTATTTCTTTATTTGCTTTTTTTTTAATCGGTTACTTATTTACCCGCTTCTCTTTACTTTGTTTCTGTCTTTCTCTTTCACTCTGTTTTTCTTTCTCTCTCTTAAGATTTTCGACGCCATCAGCTAGGGTGTATCTCCAGCCCATTTTAATGGCTAGTGATATACGTGACACAACTCACCCTCACCCGCTTCGTATCTGTTTGCATGCTTATCATATCTTCCATTCAACTCATGTCATGCCTTCGAGTCATATCGAGTCTTACATTAGCTTACTCTTAAGCATTCAGGTAAAATTGCATTTTCGTGGAAAGCACTTTTGTTAGATCCGGAAAATTCCGGCAGATGGCGCTGTTAAGCACCTACGATAGATTCGAAAAATTCAGATAGATATAAATCAAATAAATTGAATTCATATTCCGTTCAATATATATTGAATATACGATGCGTCATAGCCACATTGCATTATAGGATACGTATGCCAATCTGTTGCACATCGCCAAAAAATAATATAAAATAGCACGAAGTACGAAACGTACACGTAACATTTTCAAAATGAATATCGGACCTTGCCCACAATTGTGAACGGAACGTTTGATTTTGATTCATATTCCCGCGTCGATATATCACACAGGAAATCGAACGACTGTTCGAACTGCTCGAATCTCATCGAATATTCATCCAGCTGGTAAACATAACCCACTCGAGAATCTACTGGTAGCATGTCAGTTAGAGCCACCGCATAGAATTGGTGATAGGTATATGGGATGCATGAGGCATTGGACATCAGAGCTCGTTAAATCCTACCAGACTCACGATTTCTCACGGTACTCCTATTTTGTACCCTATCTCGATCTCTAGAAATTATTTGATTAAATTGAGGTCGCACGCAAGTACATAGAACCGTGAGTATACTCGCATTACAAAGAGATTGCCTGAAAATACTTGCTCGATCTTCTCTCAAAGGAGAAAGACGATACCACAAAAACGGTTGAGTAAAACAGACGTATATATGTGTATATATATATATATATATTTGCTATATATTATTGCAAAACCTTATACACTATAGTATATATACGTATGTACTATATTCGATACACTGGCTTGTCCGTGAGATAACTCCCGATGGCTACCTAACTTCGTTGCGAAATTCCAAAAGCGTGTTTTCATAGTTTAATGTATTTTTCTAGCCCGTCGACTGCTGTGCCGCGCCGTCTCGGCCACAATCGCACTTCCCAATTTCCAATAACTCACTTGACCCAACGGTACATGACCCTTTGAGAAATGCGAACCTCGAGTTTTCTGGCAGTTTCCCCGAGGGGAGTATGATTGAAATATGCGAGTCTGTCTGGCCGAGCGATTGCAGCATATCCTGGATCAGTGAAGGGGATGAAGCATCGAACAAGAGTTTTTACTTCATTTCTCACTTTTCTTTTTAATTCACATTAACACGCATCTTATTCATACTGTAACGCCACTTTCTACGGTGTCCAGTACGGTGGATTTTACAATGCGATACAAATTAGACAAAGCTAGAACAAAACAATACGAGACGATAGAACATTTACAAGACGAATAGATGTCTGTCCCTATAGCCTATAGGCTCGGCCACCTTCGGAAAATCAGAAAACTTCCCAAGCGGCACGCTGTAATACATCCCGTAGGCCAATCAGATTGGCGGACACATCGGCGTCGCCAGAACGCTCGTTATCTTCCATTGTTTTCTTCGATCCCACGAAAATAGATCCTAGCATCTTTTATGTTTTTATTGGCTGCTGCGATATTTTCAGGAGGTGGGAATCACATCCTCCTCTACTCCCTCGATGCTCCAGGCCGTCACTGCAACTTCCGTATGCCCTCTGGATCGGTAAGACGGCTCACTGAATGTCCCGTGCAGTTGGCTTTCCCGGGTGTGTCCTCCGGTCTGGCTGTCGCGTCACTTGGCCAGCGCGCTCCACCAGACCCGTAGTTGGCACTCTCGGGACCCGTAATATTGAAATTATGACAGGATCCTTTTGGATCCGCTTAAAAAATATGAAACACAAACAAACGTTCCCACAAGGGAAATAGGTATAAATTTAGCAAATAATACCACAGTCCAACGGCACGAAGTTTCTTCTCTACGCATGGTGTTCCACGAGGTAGCTGAAAATCGTAGAATTCGAAATTTTATAACGTGCACCCCAAAAGGTGACGTCACGGTATATAAGTACAGTGCGCGATTACAGAGATGTATCATTTATTTAAATAGTGTGTTTTTTTTCAAAATTTCATCCCCGTTGCGCTTTTTTCAATGAATTTTGTTTATAGTCAAGGAAGTCCGTTATCGTCAGCCACAGGAAAAATAATACAGCGCCAGTAGGCAACCTCGCTAAAAGCTTCGGCAGGCTATTCAAAAGCCATAGTGCGTGCGTTTTCATTTGCCAACGCATTTTTTTGCATCTACACTTTTTATATGAAAAGCTGACGCCATATTGCAAAGATATAAACATACATAGATATACCTTCGAATGGCTTGATTATGAGGAAAGCCTATACGCGCGCGTCCATATTAGGTAAATCCAGAGAGGGATTAAAAGGGGGTGGAGAACGTAAAGAAAGCCTGGCGTAATGTTCATAATATACCAGAAACGAGTCAGCCTCAAAGCTAACTAGCACGAGGAATTTATTAGAGCTTTTGCATGTACGATATGAAGTCGGTAGGAAGGTATAGTAACTCTGCGATAACTCTTATCCCTAACAGGAATACTTGAACTAACGGCTAAATGTAGTCAGGTATATATATTCTACTATATATATATATACCAAGGTAAGGCACGTAAGTCTTCCCTTTATTGTGGAAAACGTTATACCTGGTTGTTTGAGCTTTTCATTAAAAGCATGCGTACATACGTATCTCATGTAACCTCAGGAACCCTCGATTGTCTGCAATATTTCCTAATTCTAAAACCACATTGAGAAAGATATCTAATTTCTTGTCTATATCGAAGTATAGGTTACATACGTGCCTAGCAACCTGGCGACTTGCATTAAAGTGTATACCCATCCGAGGAAATGGCCTCTACAGTGAAGTCGACAAGGAACTTGAACAGGAAAGCAAAGCTTTCACGGTAAAATCGATAAGTTTTCCGTCTCTCAAGAAGGTGCGGAATTTTCCAGTAGCCGTGAAATGAATTACGAACAGTAGGAGTGTCGAACGTACTCGTAATACACGGAGCTCGTTAGGAATTTTCCTGGTTACTATTGTACACATATAATAGTTAGATACATTATACTATACACAACGCATATCATATAAATGGCTAACATAGTCTGATCTATCCTATGGTAATACTATGTACTGAGCCCAATATAGGATCCAGAGTTATACGTGGAATTCAATAGTGCGTAGAGCCCCTCGGATTCACAGAGCGATTGCTTATTTGCATGTCTGATAAAAGGAACGGGGTAAATGACTAAATTAGTTAGAGTCATATATAAGGGTTGGCCGACGACAAAGGGCTGATTACGCGATCAAAGTGCAGGGACGGAAAGGCGTGGTCGGAAAGGCGCCGAGCGTCTCATCAGTAGCGCCAATAGCTCACGGCGTCGTCGCTGAAAATTTTTCAACGCGAAATGATTCTCGTTAAGGGTGAGATTAAACGAACTAGGAAGTGTGGGAATTAGCATCCTACAACCACCCTTTACATTTTGTCTTATACTTTCGTCAGCTCTTTTTTTTTCCTCTTCATTTACCCTCCTCTGCAGTCCTCTGGGAATTATCTTTCTCCTCTCGCACGTTAGCCACCCCTCAATGTCTAGTCAGCCAGCTGTTGCGAGGTCTCTGCCAATTTCGATACGCAATCGTTCATCTCCTGTGACTGCTCGTGATAGTATGCTAATGTGATATCGACGCTTCGCCATGCGTGCCAACTGCCAAGTGAGCAAGAATCCCTATCAGTAGCGCCATTATTGTATAAGAGCCTTTAGAGTCGTCCTTATTATTTTTCTCTCTCTTATTCATTTTTTTCTCTCTTTATTAAACCACTCCGGTTCTTTTTTTTACTAGTCCAAATACGAATTCTTCGTGCATTTTACGTGCACGTGTCGTTACTGGATACTCGGTCGGTAAAGCAGAGTGACATATCAAACATTCTCTAGTACCACAGTGAGAATTGTATATTATACTCGGATTTACGTGGAACCTGTTAGTTTCCAGTTTACGTTCGACATATATATATATAAAAAAAGGAAAAAAAAAGGAATAATGGGAACCTACCGAATCGCACCCCCGAGAGTCACAATGTTCAATGGAAGCCGACCTCACGTTAACAAGCCCGTGACGTCATCGGATACTAAAACCCTTTTTCCCTATACAAAAGCGGCTTGTATATTCACGAAGTAAAACGAACGAATGAATTGGAGAGAAGTTGGGTCAGGAATAAAAAAGAAGAATGACCGTACACCATATCCGACTGCGACAGTAGTAGGTACGCAATGTCAACGCTTTGTAAATCTCGTGAAATTTTGAAAAAAAAAAAATAAATAAAATTTATTGCTCTCCCCTAAGTTCTTGAATCATGAAATCCTTATTACAGGCTTTCATCTAGGATAATCCCCATGCCGACGATCGATTCGTTAATCGGCAGTTTCTATATCGACAAATGAAAGGAAATGTATTGTCAGTTGGGCGAGGGTCGGGAAAGTATGGTGGATGTTATTCGCCTTGCCGGTGGCAACGAAGCAGAGAGTGGGGATTCTTGGTTAGGGCCAGTAGCGAAGGGTGGATGTAATCATCGGACACCCCCAGGGAAGGAAAGAAGAAACAGGGTCTTCGAAGTCAATGCCTTTCTGTCGCGTCTACTCCCTCGCGACTGAGTCTCGCAGAGAATCAGGCGGGGTTACCTTTTTTGTCATTCTTGTCACGTGTATCTCTACCGTGCTCAGCCACCATCTTGTCTCTCGGCACCGTAATAAGAGTCGACGAGATAGGGTAGGCGAGCCTCTGCTATACGGATCAATACCCGATTAATTTTCTTCGAAATTGCACGGATTGTAAACGGGATCCGCGCCGGTTCTTGTCATTGGGCGATGAGTAAAGATCGGAACGGTGAACGATGAAGTCCTTTTCCAATGGATTAGTTCGAGTTGATTGAACGAAATATTAATATCGCTTAATGAAATATTTAACGTGCAAATGAATGATTGTCACACGGAGACATAATAGCCGGAAAAATTTTGATTTTTTTTTCTAATACAACGTATACGTTAGATTTCATGGAAATATTTTCATGACGTTGAATAACAATTTTTTTACAACACAAAAAAATTCTTCAACAGCCGATTTGCCTTTGACGATTTTCATGATTTCCAATGGCCAATAGATTGCATTAAGCGACAGATGCACAGAGACACAGGTAAGCCTTGTAACGAAATCTGACGTGATCGCTATGCAGATTAATCAAATTTTGGGCCACAGCACTTTTCTCTACGTATCCGAAGAATATCGCCGAGGGATATTAGATATGCACGGCGCGACGTCGCAGTCATAAATCAATTTGTATCCCCGCTGTAATGTGTTCATAATTCATGCTTAGGCTAACACGGTGCTACGTGCTGAAAAATTAATGCGCGGAAAATGGTCGACCACTATTGGACAGGAAATTTTACCTCAAAATATCTCCAGGCACTTTGATTCGAAAATGACCGTCCAGGAATAATAATTACTAAAAAAAAACATCCAATTTAAGTTGTTTATTTAAAAAATACAGCCCTCCCCGAAATTAAAATATTGTTTTCATTTTGGTTCGTTAATCGAGTTACAATCAACGGCAAAAACGTGTATCAATAATGAATTTTCATTGTGTCTTTTATTCAATAAACATCGCCAAAACGACTGACGCGTTCGTTTCGCAATTGACATATAACCAACTCACTAACCATCGCGGGAGATTCAATGTAGGCCGATCATGTTCCGGCATTATTATTTGATCGTAAACTATTGGTTTTGTCGATGCGGTTAATTTAATGCGCAACCCGACGAGTATTTTGCGTGGAAAACTAGCGAGTCCGCTGGGAATAGCGAACGGGTACACCTGGTCCTACGTGATTCCGCATAATAATTTAACACTTGACAGACCGTTATCGCCTCCTCCCCCCCCTCCCCCTCTTCACAATAATGATTCTTTCCTCATGACGAATCATAAATTAATGAAGAGCAAATAACTATATTACGATTGCCTAATAGATTTTATTTTATCATTCCTTTCCCTTATACCTAACTCCCAATACCACAATAAATAGTCAATCCTAGTCTTCACTTTCGACCGCAAAAACTTTAGTCACATTAGGAACCATCAATATATACATTTCGGTTGGTCTCAAAGTTATCTCCCATGTCGGCCTACATCCAATTAACAGTTCAATCCGTATTGGATCTAGACCGGATACCTCCATGGCGAAACCGCAATAACCAATATCCTAACTCATATCCACATAATGATCTGCTGCAACCGCAGACAATCTATTCATCTTATTCAAATCAAAGTTTATCTTACATAACACATGTATACCCGAGGGGACGATAACGATAACGGGGACGGGTCGATGAGCTAGCCAATCTTCACGAAAGTAGCATACAAATGTATGATAACGATAGTGATAATTTTCTAATGACAAATAATTAATCTATAGGATGAGATAAATAAATACCATAAAAATATGCATGCAGCAATGTCTAGTCTGGAGTAACACGTGACAGAGTTATCCATATGCGAACTCTATGTGATTCGTGACGTAATACAAATCGTACGTGGACGCAAGTGAAGATACATATATACACGTAGGAAAATCCCCGTATCTACCGTTACAACCAAAGGCGTAGCCTATATACAAAAGAAAAAGTAGAGATGCAGTCTCGCCGTGAAGTTTTTTCTTTGTACTTTAATGCAAATTTTAAACATAAGGATCCCGACGTAACGATGCCAAGCCAAGAATTTAAAGGAGGACCACGAACTTTTCGGATTAAAATGCGCAGGGGTAATCACTCTTATTTAGGGTAGCAAAATAGGGTGGGATTCATTCCTTTTTTTAAATTCTTTTCCGTTTCTCGTCTCTGTTTTACAGAGGACATATCTTAGCATTACACGACAGCAAAATTATTACCAAAAGTCATTCTCGTTTGTAGCGTATAGCGTGGTACATATATCTGTATACATAACCTAACCTCCTATAAAGTACTATATTTTAGTATATCGCAACGAGGGCTTTCCATCATCCTCTATCTCTTGGATTTTATTTTCTCTATATTCATTGTATCTCCTGACCATATATAGGTGTAGATATAGATATACATACAGCCTGCTCTCGATTTCAGTCTAATATCCAATATTCTCAGTTGAGTATCGTAAAGAGTACAGATTCGTCAAACTTTCACAAAGTCAATAATATCGCCCCCAGTTAACATTTACATCTGCAACTATAAAAGCGCAGCAATTTCATGCTGTTTTAAAGTTACTTTGTGCTGGCCGAATGCTGTAGTGGGCGCTAGTACACGTATACGTAGTATATATTAGTATGTCCACATGTATGTTCCGGTCGATCGATCAATTTATGGAGTGTGTTAGCAAAGCGTCGTTCCGTACACGTATTCTGCTTCACTGGTACGTGTGCGTATATACATATACATATATACATATATCTTACATGTACGTATATCTAATGGTAAATAGTCTATCTATAACTTTGAGTATATTACATATATATATATATATGTATGTATGTAATTATCTATCTAAACATCTATCTATCTAGATATTTTTTTTCATTTTGTAAGGCTTTTATATCGTAACCATGCAAACACTTTATGTCAGCCATGATAGGAAAACTCGCCCTGGGCACCCGTGATCATGAGTGGATCGTACGGAGGTGTAGAAGAGCATCGTTATTTTGCGGATGAAATGATGAAAAATTGCTTAATTTTACTGACGGTTAGAAAAAAGAAAAAATATGGAAGGGACTTTATATAGGTATACTTGGTATATACGTTTCGTACCATTAATATTATACCTTAGAATGTTTTCCTATCTCCAACTTTGTTATTATTTATACAGAAGGATATGCCTTGGTTATGTGAAGTTAATATTGGTTTAATATAGCTCATTTGCGTAATAGCGAAATACTCAATTACGCAACGTACTGTTTTGAATCATTGATTAATCCACAAATAGTCACGTTAACGTTGATTGATGTACGTAGAGAGAATCGTTACAACACCTACAGGCAGGGCGAGTGCGCGCTAGTAAATTCATAGGGAGTCTAAGCCAAGTCGAACACGCACAGGTTATTAGAATGTTAGAAATGCGATAGACGCGGTTTGCTGGTTTAATGGGTGAGGGATCGATGCCAACGCGAAGTTTACTTGGATATAAAGGGAATTGGATTTTAGTACGTAGATATTCCTTGAAGTACGGTATTTGAGAAGGAATGGCTGCCGGAACTGAGGCATTTCCTTATCTTCATCCCGACGATATTTTCGATGTTAGGCGATCCCTAAAACCCGTAAATCCCAGGACGTTGCGCAGTCGCCAATATATTTCCGGTTTCTGTGCGTGATGGAGGTGAGTTTAAGGGTGGTTCATGGGCGGCGACAAAGTAAGGACAAAGGACTGCCTACTTTCCATGCGAAGCAGGTAAAGCAGCGGCATCGAGACGGTTAACCCCCTGAATTTAGTATAAAAGAGGTTACGCGTTTCTTGGGGCTTTACCCTCTAGCCATGTATTTGCACGAGGGGAGGGTAACGTGGTTATATATGGTCACGAGGTTAGAGGTGAGGCAGTGGTCAGTTAGATATATTGCACCGGTGTTAAATTTCAACGGCGCAAGAGATAACAGTAATCTGAGGAGGTTTCGGATCCAGGAATGGTGCTGCTGAAATTGAAATGGCGGAAGAAAATACGGTCGACGGTTGCCGGTATTGTCAGGCTGTTTCTCCTTGGGGGATTGTAGGCTATGGGGAATGTATATAGTCAGGAGGAGGGTGGATGAGAACGTAGATCAGGATGGGAGGCTATCAGGCATATCAGACAGTCGATGCGCCTACTTGGCTAATGAAGTTGAAGTCGAGGCTATCTGGTAACAAAAAACAAAACAAAGAGTACGGCGGTAACCAGTAGAATTTCACGGTAGGTAAACAGATTGCTTTTCTGGATACACTGCAATTTCAATTTAAGATTGAAAACTCGCTGATAAATATACTGTATATACGTATATTTATATAGATTCCTATATAGCTGATCCGATACGACCTGTCAGCGATGCTTAATGCAGTCATACTCCCCGGATGGAGTTTTGTGGAAATTTCATTAAGCTCGATCAATCACGCTCCATCTAAATCCATCCATCTCCGCGCTATTGGTCACTCGAGCATTGCCTTAAAGAGTGGATGGATTTAGTGTCCTGCTGGTGGATTTAATGTCCCAACGTTTCGTGGCTGAGGAAGTGGTTCGGATAAACGACTGGGCGGAAGAAGCAATGGCTATAGCTATGGGGGAAAATACGAGGCAGCTATCGAGCCTATACCCAGTCATCCAGCCAAATCGGATCTAAGCGAAGGCTTTCGCGAATACGCGTCTGACCCAATCAGCTTTCCCGATTGGGCCGCCGCCTTGACAAATTTCGGACTGAGCTATTCAAAAGGGAAGCTCTCTCAATTTCAAGTATATGCAGCTTCATGGGGATTTCAACGACGAGACGATAGAGTGGTGGTACTTATTGGTGGGTCCTCGAGAAATTGAGGGAAAGATTCAGAAACACCCTTATTCGAGTCACTCGATCGAGCGCAGTCAGCACGTGATGTGGTCGATGTATTTATTTGCTGGGGTTGCGCGGCGCCCTTCAGGGTTGCTTTTATTGAGACTACTCGCCGGCTTTATTCCTTCTACGTGCTTAATCTCAAGGTAGGACTGATAGCTCCCAGTTTGTATGTTGTAGCGCTATAATTATACCCTCGTCCGAAGTTTGGGGGAATCGACGGTTTTACAAATAATGTAAACGAAATCTCAAACGAATTTGAATCGTCTCCAGGTTCTTAAGCGAGGAGAGGATGCAAAGCCTTAGGAACCAGATATATCCGCTCCTGGGGAATATCCCGATTCTTGCAAATATCCGTTTACACAATACCGTCCGTATTGTAGTACCCGGGTTTTTAGAACAGGCTCCAAATTCTCCTTTCGAATTTTTACCCGCTCGAATTCAGACTTCCGACAGGCTCAACAATTACAGGATAGAAGGCTAGTATGATACTAAAATCTCCACCCGTAACGGCGATTGCGGAGTGTCAGGGACGAGTCAGACGACAAACGTCACGAACACTCAAAATAAGGACCCGCTCAGATTACTGGAACGGAAGTCAAAATATATTCATCAAAAGGAAGTATTGACAAAAATACATTTAAGAAATATGCAAGTTCCGAAATCGACAAAAATAGTTTGATAAAATTGCAGTTAACGACTCCTTGTAGGACTACATGTAAAAAAACTTCTACAGCTAACTTCAAGAAGGATTCGTATTCTGCAGTTTAGCCAATAGCTTTAATAATTAATTCGCTCGTGAAGCAGGCTCTCGTGCTCACTACTAAATTCTTAATAATTTCGCAACACGGAAATAACGCAATAATTTAACGATTACATTAAATTAACAGAAATTATTCTCAAAATTAAAGATAGCACGAACAGGAACCTCACAGATTCGCCCTAGCCGCGCAAAACGACTCTGAACGAGGACCTAAATGCAATACAAAAATAAATAAATAAATTAGGTTATCGATATTACTTAAAATTCTATTTACAGTTCTCATCTGAAACAAATCACGAACTTTCGCGTCACCTAAGCGCGACCGTCCACTCGAACGGAATCTTCTTCCCGGAGGACTATGGAGCATCAATGATCCAGAATATTTTACTATGGGACATACCAACAAAAAACCAAGCTTCCCGATGACAAGTGACGTCGCGACTAAATAATCTCACGACATTTCATGATACACGCAACAATCCGCGAAGGAATTCCGTCTCTTCCTACGAGAACAAGGACAGGAAAACCGTAACTTAATTGTTCAAAAACGATATATAAGTTCCGCCAAGAGGAAGGTTACATAATACAAGGTCTTGTACGGTTCAGGACGGCATTCCTAGGGATCGTACTCACTTCCACTCGCGTTGCTATCCAGAATTTGCACAAGCACTTTGCTATAGATTACTTAACAACTATTTCTTAATCAGTCCACATTAGTGGGTATAACGGCTACACCATAACTGCTAATAGGCAAATTTCACTTTCGCAGATCTACCGCGTACGTCGATAACGGAGCTGCCTCTCGATCGGTATTCGGGCGGGCCGGAACTTCTGATCAGTCATTAAGTGGGGCTGCTCCTCATTCATCGTAGCCCGCGTTTCTCTGTTGCTTCTTAGGGGCGGGAATCGCATCTACCCTCTCTAGTCCCGCAGTGCACAGCGCTAGGCCGACCTCGTGGTCTTCTGGATGGTCGGTAAAGTTCCCAGGAGCGTAACGAAAGACAAGCAGGCTCGGTATCGCCCTGGCGATCCCAAACGCAACTAAATCGGTGGTGTGTCACTAGGGGCTGGAAATGCTCGGATGGGACGCTGGTGGCTGTACGCTGGACAAAAACGTCCGTCGTCTCGATCCAGCTGATCGTCCTGTATAGTCCGTTCGTATGTCAATGTCGTGACGTTCAAAGCAAAATAAAATGAAACAAATTACAGTTAATTCTTAGTCACTCGATAAATTTCTATCGACTCTCGTGTAGAGAGATCGTCTCGCCATTAAGTTTTTGGTGTAGCCCGCGCAGATAATCTACCCAGATAGCACCAATTAGAAAGATTTCGTCAAGACGTCTTCAGCAGGTCTTATGAGTTTTGGCGTCCTATAGACGTTTCGTGCCTGAAATACGTTTTTTTCACATAAGACTTTTATCAAACGTCAAAACCCATGAGACCTCCTGAAGACGTCTTGACGATATAAATTGTGCTACCTGGATTCTCTAACGAGCAGGCAAAATACACCACGTTATAATGTCTAAGACATTCCTACCACATTTCCTCATCCCGATGAGGCCCAACCCTCATAATTATTATCATCCCCCGAAACCCGTTCGAGCGCTTTACGATACCGTTAAATTCTCCATTATCATCTGCATACATGTATACCTTGAATATTTAGGACAACACCGTGCACAATGAACTACGTGAATGCATTCCATTGCATACACGAAATTGCCCTTTCCACATAGCGTCAGTATGCAGGCAAAACCATATTGACTGTGTGCAAGCAAACGCTCGAATGGTATTTCCGTTAGAAACGCGACACTTTCCTCGCGACGACCTCGAGTTACCTAGTCGAAAATCGTTTTCCTCGCGACGTCGTATCCGTCGTAGTTTCCTCCACGGCACCGTTCCCGATAGCTAAAGGCGCGTTTCCACCGAGGAGAATCGAGCCTCGCGACACTCTCGTCTTCTGTCGTGTAATGGCCTCTCACTTATCCTTATATGCGTCTTTCAAGTGTTTCCAAACGTTTCAAAGAAGCTGCTCGTGGAACGAAGAGTTATCGTTTCCACGCGCACACCCGCTATACATACATATACATATTACAGCGTTACTCTACAACCCTTTCCTGACGTTTCCTTCGTGATTTTCATCCCTCGTTTCTAATTATAGCCGCTGCCAAGGTATATATACACACATAGCTGAATAACCTGCCAAACACTATATGGGGATGATAAAGTGACGAGGAAAAGGTCCTGGATGTTTGTATATTGGCATAGCAATATGACAACATGACGTAACAATATATTGTAGCGTATTACGTGCAACACGTAACACGCGTACACCTTACACCAGATACAACGTCTATCCTTTGTGTACCACTCTTTATATCCAAGCAGGCCGACTCTGCTTATCTGGAAGTAAGGCCTTGTAAGTGCCCCCAAGGGATGCTGGGTTACGAAGGTCTTCAAGATGTTCTCTCGTGTCTAGCTATATCTTTTTGGCAAGCTACCACTCGCCTATACGCCAACGTAATTTCCTACCGTTCTCGTAAACCCAACCTAACCTTTATGAGCACATGCGAAGATCCTTGACAGGACTTACAGCGGCAGAAGTCACAGGATCATATGGAGATCGGTATCCGCTAACAAAGGCAAGATTTAAATCAAACCCCGTGCACTTTCCTATCGCACTTTTTTTCACGTTCCCTCGATGTTCCTCATCCATCGCTTTCTTGGCTTTTACTTCTACCCTTCGTGTCTCGGCTTTTCTATGAGCGGACGGTGGGCTATACAGATTCGACCCCGTCATTGTTTTGTGGACCGATCGATTTCACGTTCTCCATTCTTTCACGGTAACTTTTCGAACGCACCAGCACTCGATATATTTTTCCGCAATATAGTAATAAGTATCGACCGTATCGTACAACTGAGATCCTATAGACGCGTGACTTCCGATAATACAGCAACGGCTGGTTATTATCTCGCGAATAATTCTCAGCAACGGAGGCATTTGAAAGCTTTCAACCTGACTGGCATACGTTAGTATGTAAGCTGCAATCAGGCACTGTTACATATCGTTTATTAATCTCTTGCTACACCACTGGTTTTTATACTTGCACACATACTGGTTGGCACTCGTTTGATAGCCTCGAGCAGGGCTATTTGATGGAAATCGAAAGACGTTTTAATCATGTTGATTTTTTTTTTAAAAAGCATTGTTTCTGTAATGGATATCTGAACCAGCGAGACTTTGGATAGTCTTAGGTAATGTAATTGACAATTCGATTATTTTAAATGACATGGATGTTGATTATTTCAGAGACGTTTTTCTTATGGAAACTTAATTTTATACGAACTTTACGAAGCTCTTACTATCGAGATACTTAAGTTTAGTATCCGCTACTTAGTATCCTGTCGTTATTCATTGGACCGAAAACTTCCGATACAAGTAAAAGTAGATAATAACTCGATGAAGTAATATAGCGAAGTAAGCTGATTGGTCAGTCATTTGCTTTTTGTAGCTTCTAATGTAAAATTGAAGACGGAACCTTGAGACTTACGGAAAAGTGGCATTTCCTCGAAGTAATCGTCTACGAAGCAACGATTATTAAAAATTTCTGAGGTATTTCCCTCGTTTTTCCTACTCGAGTTTTCAGATAATTGAAATTATTTAGGGTGGCTTGAAAATTTCCTATTGATTTTATATTCGCTCGATAATTTCATTCTTGCTCGTCCGTGCTCATCGTTGCGTCAAAGAGAAGGTTTTACATCTTGTTATTTTTACTGACAAAAAAAAGGATGCAAAAATGAGATATTCGTAGCGCAAGAAAATATCATAGTATAGATATAAAATATATCACACATTTATTATTGATATCAGACGTTAATCGACTTCATTACAAAGTCAAGGTATCTCAAGCAGTTGTATTCTCATTGATACAGTTGAATGACAAAATCATATTGAAATTCCTCACGGAAAATCATTATGAGTTAGAAGCAGCTTTTTATACCTAATCTTTTTCTCATTTAACAAATAAAATCGAGTGTGGATTTTTATTTAAAGTTATCATTCGTTGCAGCATGAGCGGTTAGTGTACAGCAATACCAATTTACATTACCCAATACTATCAAGTCGAAGTATTATAGATCATGCACTTATATATATATATATAGCTATAGACCAATAATTCAATAATGGAAATTTGTATTGGATATTAAAATTCGCGAGATAATAAAAAACAACCCTAGCGTGAAAACGTTTAATTTAGAAGATCATCGCTGCTAATTAAAAAAAGTATTTTATACAGCTAAGAACGAGGATTCCCCTGAATATCCCGGCGACGAATTGTAATTAATGAAAAGTCAATACCAGACAGTCTGAAGACACAATTCCCATATAGAGTGAAAAATCGTACCGCATCCAGTCGTACCAAACCTCTATAGCATAACAACGTCACCAGACGAATCTCATTGCTAGTCGTGTCACAAAGGTGAGAATTTCCTGAGAAAGTTCGTCCAAACTTTTCGCGGTATGTGACTTCGAAGACGTTCGATGGAGTATATATAGGGTATACGGGTACCAACCTATCCAGAACTAGGTCCGCCGTAGTTTCTTCTTGTCGGTACGGCAAGGAAAATACGAAATTGAGTTTCGTTGTAAAAACGTGTAGAGAAGAAGACACCCTGTACATAGGCAACCTTATACCTAGCTACATATATAATATACCTGTATATTTCAGATGAAACCAGGTACATATACAGCTTCCGATTTTCTGTAGTAAAACGTCCGGTAAACTGGTCAAGTGAAAATGTATATACATATATATAAGGTATATAAGACTTGTATACAATATATCAATATATTGACACATAAGTGAGATATAGTCGAGTAAATTGATTCGATTTGACGTAGGCGTAGAGCGGTTTTCGATGGTGTGAAGGTGAGGGTGGTCTAGTTTTCGTTTCCTGTAGCGAGCCTACTTCCGTTTTCGATCGTTCCGTCCGTCGAACAATACCGGCTCTCCAAGCTCATCCATTCATCGACAGTGGGAATATAATATCGACAACTCCATTTATATTCGGCTGGAAACGTCACGCAGGGGAAAATGTCAGCCATTATTTGTATCCTCGTGAAACAGTCACGTAAAGCTCGCAGGTGCGATGTTTGCCTCTCTGCTGTATCGACCGAGTGGAACAAAGCATAAAAAGGTACGATACCGGCAAAGAACAATTGTTAGAAACGGAAATACTCGAGGGGTCCCGATTGCTGTAGTTACTGACGGTAATGCACTAGATACTGCTTCCCCAGTGTCGACGCGTCGCGACGCTTCAAAAGCATACAGTACTTTGCAAGAAGTGTCCGTCAAGTGTGCACTGCGTTTAAAGTCAGAAGCACAAATCGGAAGGAAGGAATGACTTTAATTGAGGTTAAAGAGTATTACGTCATTTTTCTTCGGAATTTATCTACTCCAAAGAGAAATTTCTTTTTATTACGTTAAATATAGGTATACGCTGGCTCCAACAGGTATTCGGACTGTTAACTCCTGCAATATTTCTTCATTATAATGGATTTCGTTTTATTTCTTTTTATATCCCAAGGTTATGTATAGGTCCGGACATTTTGGCAGCTTCATGGAACAGCCTGTATTGCGTATGCATGTCTTGTCCTATATGACGTGCTAAGGGAAGATGATTCCGACGTCGACGAAGGTTTGCAAGGGGGATGCTGTGAAAGCCTGGTCTTCCTAACCCGTCGAGTTTGGACCCGACGCTACTATGCTGCATTCAAATTGTATTTTCCTCCTACGTAGATAACTTTTCGAATATTCGATTTTACCAGGGTTACCACGATTCTTATGTCGCATATCTATTGGTTGGAACCCATTCCTTTGTGATCTTCTCTACTATATCAGGTATCTCTGGGATTGATAGAAAAATCCTTAGGTGTAAGGACATTTGCTAACTTTTTCGATGTCCTTCGGCCATACGTAACAAATCCTTTTTGAGCGGTTTGTACGATAAATTTGATTTTTAGCCTCTATTATTGGCTCGCTGAAAATACACTGAATAAGTTTCACGCTGTAGACACAGCGATAAGACAATGGCTGCATTAGACTTGCGTCGTCGGTAGGATCAATAAGTTCCGTCACTACTTTAATATACGAAATCACATTAAAATTTATATTACGTGATACGCGTGCTCAAAATGTTTATTATTACCGATCCGCAAATCAATTTCCATGCTAACGTCGAATTATAGGGTGAGCAACCCTTTAGCTTCTTACTGATCTGAATATATTGATAACTCCGAGGAAATGGGATGTGAGGATTTCAGTGGGGCTTACCGGATATTTCTCATCCCTTACTCGTATACCCATATCGTTTCAATTTATAATGATCCAATCTATCGACCTATATTCCACAATCCCGTATGGTCCAGATGGAAATAACAGTTTCTATTGAATTTATAAAAGTACACGTTACGGAACAATTGAATTAGTCTTTAACGTTTTTTTTTTTTTTTTACGAAAGTACAGTATTAGCGTATATCTTATAAAAAAAAAAAAAAATGAAATTTGGGGAAGAAAGCACTCGTGCGAATTTTGCTAACTGACGAGTAAAAAAAATCCGACCTTGACGATAAGATCCGGGCTTCGTCTCGATTTATGGAAAATTTACGATTTCTTCATTGGAAACGTTTCGGGAATAAGAAAGTTATGTCTGCCCCTATGTGACCGAGCGACGGAGCAAACTTACCTATGGTATTCTATAAGCTTTCCTGAATTCTTCCTTATTTCCTTCACTCTGGCATAGCTAATCGGCAAAGAGTTTTCTCGAGAAATTGCCCTGAGCTTTTTCCTTTACGACAATTGTTATAGCGCACCTTGGTGCATCCGAAGATTCGACATCGAATGCACACCCCTTCCGGTCTCATCGCGTTACACCAGGCAATTCACCCTTTCGATACCTCTTATATCCGTTGATACCTCCTGTACGTATATATGTACAGACATATATAGATATATATCCACGAAATTGCAATAGTTTCCATAGCGCTACAGTAACGCGCTCCATAACTGCTATCCGGAAATTTCCGGATATCGTCTAACGATAAGCAATTTGTCTTGTTGCCGGTCGGAGATGGTTGCGCGCGCACGTGGTAAACTTAGATGGGAACTGATGGCTCTGAACTGCGGAAGCGAAGTTACCCCCTCTGGGATTTGTCCCTTTCGAAAATCTCTGTGTACGAGAGGAGCGCGACTAGACAAAAGAAAGGAAATTGCGTCGGCTATAGAAAACGAACTATTGGGTGAGAGACGATTACACGGATTACGGTGAAAAATATTGTAAATTATGTAAGAATTTGACTTATTCGACAAACACGACTTGTCCTTTGATATTTGAACGAGTACGTCAACAGAATGTGCAGATTAATTATTGTGTAATTAAGTTAAACTGAATTACGTAATATCATACGGTGTGACATTAAGGTATGAAAGTATTGCGTAATTTGAAGTTTGGAAAATATTGACAAAATTATGACAAAATTCTGTCGCCAGACCTTAATTAGGAGTCCCTATCCTTTTCCCAAACGATTACATTCCGAAAGGGTCGTTTCCCTGAAAATTCACATTCCTGAGTGACTGACTTTACATGGGTACAGGAAGTTGTACATATTCGGGAAACTGATTTTTCCGGAAAATGATGATTCAGCAAAATAAAGATATAAGCTGCCCATTGGGAAATGTGAAATTTCAGGGAAACGACTACTCGGGAATATAATTATTCGGAAAACCGATATGGATCCTTTAATTTCAGATCCACAAAAGACCACCCCTCCCGCTCGCCTCGTCATTAACCTAAATCCTGAATCGCGAAGGGGTTTAGTTATTTTTCACTCGTAACTGGCAAAGACGTCGATATTTCCATAAAGAAATTCCTGTCATTCTTATAAACCAGAAGAATATTCAGTCTAACAGAGCAGATATTCTAATGGGATACAGTAACGGTATACGATAATATCTACAAAAAATCAGACGCAACCCGATAGCATTGACAATAAAAGTTATCTGAAAATTTTTCGCAATGCGGAGTCAGAGAATCCTCCTGTTTCCCAAGTAAACGTAACCTTTCGTATCGTCGATTTCTTTTACGCTTCCTCTATCGACGCCGCCTGCTTTACCGTGAGAATACTAAGAAAACGAGGTCGGACTGCAGTAAACTTAAAAGTTAGCCCGTCGGAGTTTCCAGCGGTTAGTTCCGCGAAATCGACTGTGTGTAGCGTAGCGTATAGGTAGAAGTTAGCACGGAGCGACGGGCGAGAAGCAGAAGGATAGTATTAAGTAAATATTTTATATATATATATATACAGATACATATATATAAACCATAGATATATATAAGAACTAGGAAAAGCAAAGAGAAGCCGGATACACGGCGCGTTCATTTAAGAAACTCAAGAGGATATTGGGCCGAGGAAATGCAAGAGCACGCTAGTACGTATGCAGGTAATGACAATGCAGCCAGTCTAAAACAGATACAGAAGATGCCACTTGGCAGCTATTGTCCTTATCAGAGGTACGGTGGAGACAGAGGGTGGAGAGGGGGGGGGTGCGGGTGCGGAGGTTTGTGGTTGGGGAAGAATACGATATATCCAGGAGTGGTTTTGAACCAGGAAGACACCCCTATTCTATGGGAGGAGTGGTGGGATCCCTGGCACAATTACGGAGATAACCCCGTTGCCCTCCTGGGAAGGCCCCCCACCTTTTGGTACGGCCCTGACTCATTGCATATCGCCCAAAGCGAATATACGAAAATCCCGAACGAAATAACCCAGCCACGAAGCGCATTTGTGTTAACTTAGGACAAATTGAAAGCTCGAGGGGAACCTTGCTCCCAATTTGTCTCCGGCGATACTATTTAGTTTGCTAAGGATTCTACTATAGGCTGTGGGTGCACCCCTCTTCCTAACTACTTCTAACGCGCATCCTCTCTTATATAGCCTATCTTTCTCTCGCTCTCGATTTACTACCGGCTGTGACAATGGTTAAGGGTCTTTGCTATATTGCTTTTGGCGACTAACGCGAAATTCCTTAACTTTTGCTTGGTTCGAGCAGTCTGGAATATAGGATTAATTTGAAATATATTTGAAAGGACGTCAAGCCAATCTCGAAAAGTTATACAATATGGTAATTATGAGGTGTATGAAAATTTCAATTAAATCGGTATAGAAATACGATTAAACGTATATTTTGATATATTGACGTAATTCGATATTTTCAAGTTTAATTGACTGAGGCTTAATTAATCACAAAATTGTATTTGAGTTTGAATTGAAATGCAACTTGCTGCTAAGGTTATCGTTACTAAGGTCTCTTATGCGCTATTTGTAAGTTGCAAACGAATTGCTTACTTACATTAAATCCTACGCGTACATACAGTACATAGATGAAGTCGAGAAGCCATACGTTCAGTCGTTCATACGCTTTGGCAATTTGACGCACGAATTGCTGTTGTATAAACGGCCATTTGGAAGGACTAAAACAAATGGGCCGATTACGTTGTTTCGTGCATTTGTCCTTTTTCGATCGTTCACTCGAGAAATTTATCCACGTTCGTTTGGCTTCGGCTAGCTGGTTCGTATCAATATTGCCCTGCCTATTACGCGTGATATGTCAATGAAGCATGGTAAATCAAAAGCACCGGCAAATTGTTTGCTTAGGTATACCGATAAGCACGTAGGAAGTACGTAAACAGAGATACACTTAAAACAGTAACAAG
This sequence comes from Trachelus iudaicus, assembly GCA_030142595.1. Classification (NCBI taxonomy): domain Eukaryota; kingdom Metazoa; phylum Arthropoda; class Insecta; order Hymenoptera; family Cephidae; genus Trachelus; species Trachelus iudaicus. Next base: position 1,477,724 of record JARQTH010000282.1, on the reverse strand, counting down.
CTACAGTATTCGTATAACCCCATTTACGGGCTTTTGGGGAAACTTTCTTTTTATCAAGAGCCAAATAAATTACAGTACACCTAAGACACTTTCCTACGTACAGCTGATTTAACTTGCTAACCGTTTCAGCGGAAGCTGTACTCGTTCCAAAAACTTTTACGAAGAGTCACTGAGTAGCATTCGTATCGATAAAAATGTCGATCCCTTATGCATTGGGTCTTGCGAAAGATTTTGTACAGCACCTGCCAAAAACTACTTTGGTCGATATTCACTTTTTACTTCACAATATGCATTATACGTGGATATCAAGTTTAACAAAGTACAAGTATACTTTTTGTCGATCGAGCATGGTGCAATAGCAAAAATTCTTTTTGTAACAAAATTTATGCAATTTAACCATACTGTATAAAGATGTGTATATGTTTATATAATATATTTAACAGTAGATGAAACCAGATATATGTTATTTCAGCTGCGTTTACGTGTTGCCATTCTTACCCAATATACATCCACAGTTACACGCCATTTTCTTACAACTTAACAATATTGTAATGAAACACACGGTACGGTTGATGAAAACGCGAGCAGGTGTTGCGTTCACCACAACTGTACAACGGCTTGGCTTCGCTATTGCGAAACAAGAACCACATTCAAGATATTCGAGCAATTTCAACGTAGGAATATTCATGAGCGAATGCCTAGCTACGCTAGCTACTGTTCTGCCTCTATTCACGGTACAGATGGGCCGCCATTCGCCGAGGTCAGAAAGCTTGCTTTACGAAGCAGGAAATCCATGCGGATGAGAGAACAGATCCAGACTGCAGGATCCACGCTTCGATTAGACAACTTGTGAGGTTCTCATGTGTCGATTTGTCTCGTTGAAATTTATCGTAATCAGGTTATCGGATCAACGTGCTATTGATGGATTCGCAGTATGATTATTTATATGATTATACTATTAGTACTATGTATAATAATAACATCTAATTTTACTATATCACAATTTTATTCTCAACCAACTGCCTAACCTATATTTGTCTAACGGAAGTCAAGTCAGGTTTTAAAAACAAACGAAATCGCGTATCCATTATCCACTGTGGTGTAAAGTTTTTTTTTTACTATTTTCTTAATAGCGTATAAAATATCTGGAGCTATAATATCTTTGTCCACAGCAATCGAAACGTTCAAAGTATTTGCGTTTGGAGAAAAATCGCTTGCAATACTCTTAGGAAATCTGTGAATTGGTATTTACAAATGCGACGTGGTTTTTGTAGAACTTTTTCTGAAACGTCAAATATTTTATGTATTCATTAAGTGCGCTGAGGGTATAGTTTTTGCAATACTACCGTCTGTGTACAAATTAGTTCAGAGCCACCTGTTATGCATATTTAAAAAAATTACCCTCGCGTTGCTGGTTCTACGTAATGTGCTTGAAATGATCATTTTATTACTTTACTTTGTTCTTGATTTTCTTGTTTTTGTTTTTTCTTTTTTTTAGGAAAACCAATGGTACTTCCACCCTTACAAACGATGACGGCGAACGAGGGCGAATCACTCGACGTTGTGGTGGAATTTTGCGCGGCGCCTTCTTACACGAAAGTTTTATGGTTGTCGAAGGAAAGTGTCTACGTTCCCGGCGCTACGGCTCGCGATGGCGTTCAAGCACTTACGATAGAGGTAAGTTTGTTGAGCGTTATTGAGCTTTGGGATTTTGAGCTTGAGCGAAAATATTTTCTTCAACTGCGAACGTCCTGAATGCCAAACCGCTCGCAGAAACGTGAGAATGGCGCTTTATGCGAGTTTTCGAAATTTTCAAAGAGAATAGGAGAACGGGATATGAAAAAATGAATCAAAGCCAATCGAGCGTGCTCTTGTAAAATTTATCGTGAAAATTTCGACTTTCCATGATATTTTTCCACACAAGGGAATAATGTATTCCTCATACGTCGGACATATGTGCATCGTTCAAGTCGCTGTCCAGAAAACCTCGTAAATTGCATTTAAAAGTATAAATTCAGGTTGAGGGAAAAAGAGGTATTCCTACGGAATAGACTCCCCATGTATATAATACATTTATATATAGTATAGTAAATGTTCGTACATAGCATATATATACTATCGGTTCAGGCTGTCGATTTGAAACTTTATCTTTTTTTAACGCTTGCGTATACATAATTTTCCGTATAGACTTTATACTCTGATAATATGATGGCTACCGTGTATCTAATTAAACCGATAAATTGCGTCGGTCGGAAGATCAAAGTTTGCGGAAATCCAGGATGCGTTTGAAGTTATGACGTGGCTACGTAGTTGTTTGATTTTCATATTCTCTTGAATAATATATTAATGTTCGGTAGGTACGTAGCAAATGGATTCAGGGGTTGGTATATTTAAGGGCTGGAGAGGGAATCTTGAATAGAGGACACAGGGAGGGTTCACGATGATGAGGATCCTTCCTATCCCAGACTAAGGGGGACCTGAGGGGTAAGGAGAAGTTTGAAACGCGAAGTTAAATGGAGCAAGAAACTGCGACTCCTTCGTATATGTAAAGAGGAACACGGGGAATGAGTGTGAGAGAGTAAGACAGATTTGAAAAAAAAAAAAGAAAAACCTAAAGGTTCAGGCGTCTGTTCGAAATCGCTCGGAATCAGCAGATGTGCGGAACGTTTCAATAGAATGAATGCTTTTAAAATATTCTAAGACTAGAGTCACGGAAGCGTCCCGGATTTCGTTACGCGAGAGACCGTAAATGTTGGTCATATGGAAGCTGGGACACCGTAAGGTATCGACAGTAGGTTTAATTGCTTTCGTTTTCACGATTACCGCCATCTTGTCTAGTGGCATTTTGATTGTTGCGTCATCGAGTGACTTATTGATTTTTTTGCTAAAAGAAAATTGTCCAACCACGGTATACCTGTTTTCGAAATACTCGCTACGCAATAGTAAATTAATCCCGACTGCTCGTAATTGATAATTTTTTTTTTACATCCACGGAATAAATGTCTCCAATTTTTTATTTTATTTTTTTTTTCTGTTTCAGGACGGTGGCACGGAGGCATGCTTCAGAACGGTTTTACGTTTCGAAACTGTCCAATGGTCGCATGCCGGTGAATGGCTACTGTTGGTCCGGTCGCCGGAAGGGATTGCGGACGCTTCCGTTTTACTCAACGTGACGCGAGCATCCGGTTACAGCCACGCCCACATCCGATCACTAAGTTTCCCGAACCTTTTTCTCTGTCTAATCCTATCGGTACTCGTACAGCGCCGTCGTTAAACTGCCGGTTCGCGTGATATAGAATATAACGAAATCTCTCGACAAATAATAAGGCTCTCGCCCCACGACGCCTCCCTTGGTAAAGGGAATACCGGTGGATAAGAACGATATCCGCCGGAAGTGAAGTGCGCTGTAATGTAGATAATTACTTTTTATAAAGTGAACCCTATATAAGACATGTTGGTAAGATCAGTATTACGAACGAATTTAATTAACGTTTAAACGCGTATAGTGTTAATAGACGTATACCTAATAAACTGCTGTGCGATCATGGGACGCGATTGATCGTACTGAAAGGAATATAAGTGAATCTCGAACGGAGCCAATTTAGAAATATGAAGTTATTCCAACTGACGCAAAACTAATGACACGATATTTATAGTATCTAAACGTGCTTACGTTATGACGTCCATAATCGCTAATGCAGTATTGGCCTCAGACCTTCCCGGCTCAATCGGGATATAATTCATTACAATTTATAGTATATTCTTATATATTGTTGATCCATACAGAATATTATCAGTCATCATTCTCGTTTCACTCGTTTACGTATCCTCGGAATTCTTATTGTTCTCATAATTGCCTATATACCTACTCCTTGTAGGTACACAGACATTCACTGTCTAACGAGTCAATATAGATGATCAGTTTCTTTAAGTGATCAGATAAAGGCGTCCTAAATATAAATAACACATGGAAAATTACGTGTATACCGAAACACACGAATGATGACGGTCCTTATTTCTTGATACGGTCGCAACGGCAAACCTTTAATTAAAGATATTCATTGACTCAACTGGAGTTACGATCGTTTCAATTGTACCCTAATAACGTAACGAGGTGTTGCTAATTGTTTAAGGGAGTACAATACATTTGTTCCAAGTTTCACAGTGAGTCTCGCCATCATTGAGTTTCTGCTAGTTAAGACAAAGGAATTCGGAGGAACGTCATTTCCAGGAAAATATAAAATCATTTTGAAGTAATTGGACTCGTTTAATCATAATGGGAATTGTATTCTATGTAAAAGTAATAATTTCGCATTGTACATAATTGTATAGATAATTTATACGTATTATGGTAAAATGGAACGTTTGTATTGTCGATTGCGAGGAATCTTTGAGATTAATGAGAAAGGACGATATATATATAGATATATATATATATATATAGGAACACACATATATGTATATGTGTACGATGTGGTGAGGTAAAATTTTCTTTAGTGAGAATTTTACGTGCAAACAGACGCTTTCATGGAAACTCGGAACGAGTTCGTGAAAACGAAACGATAACGAGGCAAAACTTCATGGGGTACATGGTGGGAAATACGTCATCGCTTGATGAAAACTTATCGTGCTAAATATTCTAGCATGGTGTAAGGGCGAAATATTATTGAGGAAAGTGACGTCGAGTATTATGGATATATAGGTAAATGAATAAATAAATTGTTGTATATTATATTATAGGTCACTAGATTTGTAATATGTACATAGGTCATTGTATATGTATATGGGCTATTACACGATATAGCCTATAACGACTTATGTAGGGACATTGTTAGATAACATATATTTATTATTCGTTAATATATTTTTGTAAAGTTTTATTTAGTTATAGATTCCTCTTATCGTCTCGCTACGTCATCTCGTCCAGTTATTATTTTGCCCGTTGGCGGTTAAGACATTAAATAATTTCCCTCCTTGCTTCTCGTCAGCGTTCGTCGAAAAAGCGGCCGATTAAATTCGGTCGCGCACCCACTCGTGAAAATTGAATGGGTTATTGAAAAATTCTGATATAAAGCGAATCTTTGTCATTTATGTAATCTGGTTGCGTAAGAGCGACAGAGAGAGAGAGAGAGAGAGAGAGAGAGAGAGAGATAGATAGAGAGAGAGAGAGAGAGAGAGAGTAATAAATTTAATTCTTGGCCGTCATGGGCGTATTTTTCATGAACGAATAAAAGTTAAAAAAGTAGATGCTATTCAATTCGGTACCAAGATTGCATTTTGGGTATTTATATTTTAATTTAGAAAAAATTGTTGAAACCAAAGAAAGACAAAAATTCATACAATAATTTCTCATACTGATATTATAGCATTAAAAAAAAATAATTTCTTTGTAAATTATCCAATCCCTCCGTATCTTGTATGTTAATGATATTGCGTGTATGAATGGATACGTTTTCTCCATGTTTATGACCAAAATGATTTTTAAAAATGTGGTATAACTGTTCGAGTCACGAGCGTATTAACAGGTAAGTAAGATTTTCACCCTTATAAGACTATTTAGCTCTCGTAATGTAATCTTGTAATGGCAGCTAATAATTTGCGTGTTGCAAGTTGCGGTTATCATTAAGGACAAGTATGTGTTCTAAATAGATCTAAACATTGCGATTCCCTGATATGAATTTATTAAGGAGAAATCGCTTTGAAAATTTTGATTTTTATTCAATATAATGTTTTACATTAAATCAATGGCAGGTTATACATTCGTACGTTATATGCCAATAGGGTTTAACGGATAGTTGAATTATATTCGTTATGAGTCATGGACGCGTTTCGATATATGTGTAATGATAACGTATCTCCTAATACTCGCTCAGATGGAATTAAAGATAATTGCGATCTATTGTTGCGCAAATATATATTTTAAAACTTGTATCCGTAATCGGAACAGATTTGGCCGTAATTGTAACGTGTAGATTTGCACAAGATATTGTTGAAACAATTCATTTTGCAACTCATTATCATGCAATTATTCGCGCATAGGGGTGATAATGAGTACCGAGTCTGGTACTAATAGTCATTGCGTAATTTCATTTGCCAAAGAATAAATGTATCGATTAACAGAACGACAAGCCACATTCTGTTTGTAATTCGATTGAACGATTACGAAGATGGAATTTTTTGTCGTTTTTTTAACGAAACGTTGCGAAATTTCATATTGTAAATAAATATCCAATTTTTGTATAACTGTGTGGTGAAGTCTGCGAAAGCTTATTTCGTAGGATATCGGATGCAGGTCTTGTGAATTATTAAATATATAAATAATTAACGTCAAAGACGATCCACGTATTATTTATTGAATGTGATCCCGCATCCGATGTTTTACATGCAAAGTAAAAGGATTTTTTGCGAGGGAGGTTACAGACTTGTCAGTAAAAAAAAAAAAAGAACAAGGATTGACGTGATCCTTAATTAATTTAAGAGAAAAAATATGGGAAAGTCAATTTGTACATAGAAGTACGTAAGGATAATAAACCAACAGATTAATAGATAATTAAGAACGCGTTAATTGTCGCGAATGAACAATTATATTATCGACAATTAAAATGACATTGAAAATGCAATAGTGTCTCACAATACTGCCAGGACGTTGTTAAAAAGAAAAATTCCCTAAACCTTCTCCCTATATATACCCACACCTAGTTCGTCATAATCCTATAGTAATTTCAGATCGACCCCCTCCCCCCCCCCCACCCCGAACCAAATTGTCAGATTACGATTCCCTTGAAAATATTGGCAAAAAAAGAGCAACGTGAGAATTTGCAAACAGTGTCAGATAAGTTTAGCAAGAACAATGATTTCGTTCAATTTAATTATGAATGAACGTGAAAACGAGCTTAGCTACACGAAACGTACGAGTTTTGTTCTTCATGTAAAATAGAATCACATGGGATATCATTACCGCCAAAAGATACCTACTTTCAATTTAAATTCTCAAGTAATGATGTTCCACGTGTGACGAAAGATTCAATGAAATTTCGAAAAACTTCAATTCCCATATTCTACGGCATCCTCCTTTGACGTTTACCATTAACCTAACAAATAATGGCATTCGCAGCTACTATACTTACTATATACCTATATCGTCAGAGATTTGATATCCTTACAATTTTGAGAATCGGTCGAATCTACTGGATGCCGTTGAATATTCTTCGTGTGACATGCTTTCTAAACTCTCATCTCCACATAGCGTTAGATGTTTCTGTACGCGCAAACTTTTTTCGTATATAGTATAATAGATCCACGTCGCTTCGAATGCCCAGGGCGGTCAAGTCAGATTAATGGCGCGAGCAGTAGTTTGTCATAGGGCAGGCCTTTGTATGCCGTCAGAGATAGCACTCGAGAGATTCGTGTATAAGATAGAAAGAGACAGAGGTATATCGTCCTGCTTTGAGTCATGACTCCTTTGCTCCGTTCTCACTCTGCATCTTCTCTATCTCGCCCTCTCTTTCTCTCTCTCTCTCTCTTTCTCCCGTTTCTATTCCCACTCCTCACTACTAAATCCACCCTATTATTTTACCTGCCAATATTACACCCTGCGTTTCTCTCGATTGGCAGATGTCAGTCTGAAGTCTTCAAAAAAAAAAAAAAAACTGGTACATTTTGATTATTTCCAGTATTTTTTAAAAATAAAATGCCTTTCACGAGATTCAATTTGCGATCATGCATTTATATTGTAAATAACTAGAGGAATACTTGCCCCTTGTGATTGGCATGATAATAATTGATTTTTCTTCCATGCAATCCTCTTTGCAAACTGTACACCAAAATCTGATTTACTCTAGAGCGAAACGAAAACACGAATTAATTTAATTGGAAGATTCCTGATATTATATTATATATAATGAACAGTTACAGTCGGTACTGATAACGTCGTACACCTAACATCATGCAAGGTAACTTCTCGGATACGTACCGCCATGGTCATTCGACAAACAGGGAGTGGATGATTAAAATTTACGAAAAATTGATTTTTCATAGAAGTATTTTCGAATGACCTAAACTAATGATTAATTAATTTAAATGGATATCTAAGGGTGACGTAACACGTGCGCATTGTATTTAAGTAATGTAATATTTCCTCGCCGACGTGCAACGAGAAAGCCGACGATATATTTACCCGATAATAATGAAAAAAAAAATGAAAATGAAAATAAAAAGATTTCGTTCGTTCCGGGGGAGGATTTCTATATTTTTCAAAAGGGTCACGCCTTTCTCGCTGAACGAACGCGCTTATGTCGCCAAAGTTACGTGAATGTTAATTATGGGAATAAGTGTAACAAAGCAGTAAAGCATTCGACCGACATAACTTACTAATCCTATTATTATACATATAAAATAAATCAAATACCAAATGGCTATGTATTATAATTGCAAGAGCAAAACAATGTTACTTATGTTACAAGATAGTGTTATACTATGGAGTAAACTGTATACGTCCAAACGAGTATTTCCAAGAGTTTTCTATCTCTCATTCTAATGTCCATTATGCACACAGTACCTAGGACTAATCCCATTATCATTCCCCAAGGCCCGACCTACAGTGTAATTAAGAATTAGGACACGGACCACTTTCTTGATATATTCACAAAGGAATAACGTTAATCCAATAATCGTTAATTAAGACACGAATGCACCGCAGTACGGAATACCGTAAAGAGTAGTACACTGAAGAATCGACGGAAACTCCAGTATCAAATTTATTTCCGTTTTAACGAATTAACCTCGAACAATTAACAACCGGCTAGTAAGAGCCAAAGCCCCGGAGGTTCAACCTTACAAAAGCTGAACAACGTCTACGAGGAGCCCAGTAAATTACTCTTAACTTCTTCGGAGGGTAAAAATTACGGAGTTGTAAGGTTAGGATGGGGCTTAAATCCGCCCCCGCCCCGCTTTCCCAGGGAGACCATAATTCTTGGCCCTATCTACACGGAAACCGTTCCTTGGCTGAATCTAACCGACCCACGGGAATCGCTCGTCATTTATTTATTTCTCACATCCGGCGGGACGCACCTGTCATCTGAGAAAAAGCGCACGCAAGCATTACCGGGTATGCGTAGCGGATGAGAAAGGCATAACGTTTAAAGTACTTGGACATTGAGTAGGTTAAAAAAATTCTTTTAAAACAGTACGCGTGACAGTGCGATAGGTTCTAGTTTTAGCCAATCAGAAGGTTGCCATAAAAAATCAATCCCATGGAAGACGTCAATGTTAAAACGGTCCTAGTTCCTTTCGGATAGGAGCGACGCCTTCCCTTTTCATTGCTGACTGTCCCCCCTGAGTTAAGGGCGGCTTTTCAAAAGAACATTCAAGGGGAACTATGACAGCCAGAGGGCTAAACGAGTCATGAGAAGAAGATTGTAGGCCTGAATGCTAATTTTGAATTTGGCGCTCTTCTTCTTTCTTGACGTTTCACGTACATACCGTATTATTTCACGTTACGTTAAGTGCTTATACGTATGTTGTGTATTCGACGTCTGAAGTTAGGCGCTTGCACTCAGTGAGAACCTGAGAGAAATTCGAATTCAATTTGTGTTCCTAGCAATGCGCAAGCTGCGCTACAATTCCGGCTGTCTGCCAAAGGGAGATCCCGTAATTGCTTTATCCACGGCTTAGCGGCGTGTAAGTAAACTTTCATCCCTTGAATTTGACGCCATAAACAAACTCACGGATTTATAGTAGTTTCGCGTTACAGGACGAGGAGATAAGTGGACGTAAATCCTGCCTCCAACAGTGATGTATACTCCTCAAAGGAATCATTGATTTATCTATTTGTTTCCTTCCCGTTATCCGCCCGATCAAAACTTTGTTTCTGGTATCGTTTCTTGCCTTTTTTCTTTTTTTTTTCATTCTCACGATAAACGCACCTAGGGATACCCACTTGAGAAATTGTCGATTCTTAGTCTTTGCTTTCGTTTTTCTTTTTTCATTTTATTTCCCTTTCCGTTGATTCTCTCGATAAACGGGGCTGAGCAGAGCTACAAGATGCGTAGAACCTCGCGACTTACTTTTCGACGCGAGTCTCGCGAGAGATTGCAGTTTTAATTTTATGGAAATTGGAAGACGCGCCCTCGCGATTTCACGAGTTTATAAGGTAGATTCGCGACACGACGGGCTCGGATTATAATGATTTATAACTTCGGCCGAAAATTTTGCAAAGGTACGGGACAAGGTACAAGAGGGTGCGGCTGGGTCCATTCAAAATTTCCACGTGAAAGTTACGCGTCTGCATCTCGTTTCAATGCTGGCAATACTGAGCGCATAATATACGAATTGCATAATGAATGCATTTATTACCCAATGAATGCAAAATACAGCCACCGCCCAAGGCGAGGGAGATAAAAATATACAAGACACGCAGTGAAGGCACCTTAATTTTATGCAACTGTGTCGTCACCTTTATGCTCGAGGAACGAAGTGAAGCTTCTTCAAGGATTTCAAACGAGCTGTGTGGATAAATCGATGGTATAAAAATGTGTAGGAGGACTGCAAGTAATCCCGATTGCATTCGCTATTCGCATAACGTGGACGACAATTGGTTCGTTTAAGAAACTTAACCGAGTTACCTTCTGCACTGGATTATCGATGCGCTTCTGCTTCTTCTGCTGTCGTCGCTCCTTTCGTAGTGTCATTCTCCATAATTTGCCTCCTTGTATGGATATATTCACGCAGACAAGTGCTATCTGATAAAGACGTGGGAAATATAGCCAGCTCGTAGAGCTGACTTTGTGCATCGGACGTGAGCATTATGCAGCTATAGTGATTACGGGATTGGCTTTTCAGGTCAGGAGGACTAGGTCGGTATCCACCTATGTTCATTATCTGTTTAACATTGACGACATTATCTGCTAAAGGTCGAGCTTAAGTGCTGTGCTCATACTATATATTTAATCGTCTACACAGGCAAGGTATTACTCAGGAAATTATGATTTGTAAGCGTGAAAATGAGAAAAATAAAAATGTATTATTACGGCTAGGGAAGATTCCTATGATTGTGTTAAGGACCGGTACCGTCGTTGGGGAATGAAAAAAATTTCGTTACATGAATTTCCTGCATTGTTTGGGCATGTAGAAATTTCTGATAGCGATTTGAAAATACGCATGAATTACATCCTTACTGGTTTGAAATGATAATTTAGATGTTTCCAGCTCGATACTTTTTCCACTGGTTTTCACGTGTAGGATGTAGAAAGTACAGGCTATAGTTTTGCCTGCGTATGCTACGTTTCGCAGTTACGATCCCGGTATACAATTGATTGCTCGTAAATCTGTACTTATATATATTGAGTCGGAGGTATTTTTCTTAAATTGCAATTTTTATCGTTCAATGTTGATGCTCTTATGCGATGCAATTACCGTGGAATGTAAAGCGTACCGAGTCAACGATAAATTCAACAATTTTCCGATAAAAACGAGAGACGCCTTTATAGTTTCTTATTTCAGAAAGAATGATATTTGTGGGTTGGAATAAGTTTACGATGAGTACGAGCGTACCTAAAATGCACTGATGCACTTTAGTGTTATTCCAATAAAGAGCAATTGCATCATCGAGAATTGGATTAGGGATACGTATTAAAAGAGGATGAGCAATTAATCGAGTTTTGGGGGGGAAAAAACTATAAGCAAAATCAAATTTTGCTTTTTGAACAGTCATATGGTTTTTTGCGCTTACGAAACTTGTAAAAGCACGACTTCTCAAAGTTAATCCGAGTAAGCAAGGCAGATGGCAAATTCACGTTATAAAGACGTGCAGCTCTATGAAATTTCTTTCGTAAGAAGTTCTTGGATGAAAAGGTAATGAAAGACGTAGTCTTGACTCGTGGCGTACCTTAATGCCCACCGGGAAAGAAAGTAAAGAAACCGAGGAGCTTCTTAACAAAGCGAAATCATATCTTAAGCATTCGCTGTTAATATTATTTCATATTCGAGGCACTGAATGGCTCTCATTAGAAAATTTGTCAAGACCAATGGAAATTGGGTAGGAGACGAATATTTAACGAAAGTAACGAATTCACCTCGCGCCATTGTGCCCCTATGTTATTGACCTTAGAACGAAGGCGTACGCGGAATAGCTTTGGTATACCAATACGTATGCCTATGACGAATAAGTAGATAAGAAGAGACACGTACAGACTTCAATAGTTATGGGAAGTGAATCAGTAGAGAATTTCAAGGTTAACAGCGACGAGTCTACAATCTCAAAATTTACCTCGAATCGGTAGCCTTGGACGATCGTGAAATTGGGATGTCAAGACATTTCGACAGGCTGAATAGACGTTCGAAAGCGTCGCGACGTATCACCAAATTGTTTCATATAATTCAAGACAACTGATAGCTCGACTAAAGCGTAACACTCGATACGTACTTCTGAATGGGAACTAAGGAATTGAATCAATTTACCAGAAAACAATCGGAGGGTTTAAGAAATTCGCTTTTCAACCTCTTTCCGAGCATTCGCCAATTTTCTTTTTATCTCTCCCCCTTAAACTTGCTCTGGTATCTTTTAGAAGACTCAAACGATGTTGCTCTGCTTGTCTCTCGTTAACAGCAGACGACAGCCCAAAGTTACGACACTAATTGTTACTTAAAGTGTTTCAAGCCAGACGCGCCACTGTCAGTTTACAGACGCGGAGACAATCGCAATCATTTTCAAAGTTAGTAGGTCACTGCGCCACTGGTTCAAGTGCGTTATACCTAGAATTTGGATAGACATCCTTCTTGGATTCCATATATTATATAACATAATTTTGGTATGTGTCACACTGAAGATTATGAAAAAAACATTTATCCAATACAAATAACATTACACCGTAATAATTTCATAATCTCTAAAAACACGTAGAAAGGAACAACCGAGGATTTCAAGTATATAAAATCGAATGTATCAATGTCACTGATAAAGATAAAGTGTCTACATTTTTAAAACGCAGTAGAAAAAAATGTTTTTAAAATCAAACTTACTCACCAAACACGTAAGTACGAATATTACAAATTAACGTACAGTCAATTGTGAAGTACCTATGTATCATTAAATGTGAAATCGAAGGTCTGAAAAAATTTTGACAAATTTATTAAAAGGTCTTGCCCTTAACTCGTATCCTTTACCTTGAGAAGCATTCAATTTGCATCCGTAAATAGAAAGTTATACCGGCACACCTGGTCCACTCTCCTATTCTGCATTATCACTCACCGGGGATGTAACCAGCTTTAACCTTAAAGTAACTCTAATTGGAGTAATGATCACCAAGCTTCGAGTACCTAAACTGATGAACCAAATGAACTACTACGTAACCGAAGATCAGGGTATGAGACGAGACAAAGAGTAGGTCAAGTTCAGTATTACGTAGATGGAGTAACAGTCGAGGTACTCTCGCTTTCATATTCCCCACGCGTACGTACTCGAGCACCCACTATATCATGTCAATTTAAAACGTAGCATCCGCATGCAACGTAGGTTGCACAACATTCACAATACTTATTTACATAGATGCGAATCCTTCCTCGTCGCAAGATGCTATCACAGCGACGATATAAATTCAGTCAAGTACATCGTGTTCTACTTTTCTCCCTCATTTTTCTCTGCTATCGATGTATTCTCAGCTGGCGCTTGTTGTAATTATAATTAATTGAAAGTTTCGGTGAATTGGTTATAGGTTGCATTGAAATTGTATAACTAATCAATACGCTTGGCAGCCGTGGCAAGAAAGGTCATACCGTGCGGGAATACATTGACTTCGACTCTGGCAATGTTCCTCATGGGCAACGCATTAATTCGTACATTGGCTTTCTCACCTTGACGATACATCCTAAACTGGCGTTTGTTCCACACTTGCAGTTATCATTGAATTTTACACGTTCGCGCGTTAATTATTGATGTGTACCAGTGGTTAACCACGTGTTGGTTGAAGTTCGTGTACTTACTCCTCGAGAAGTTTTCGAGAAGTGGGGGAGATGCAGATGTCGATTCTCGACATATAAGGAACGTCAAGCGACATGGGAGTATGACATTTTTTCGATTGCTCCCTGACGACACAAACCGGGACCGAATCATGGCTGAGTGGTGGTTCATAGTGTTTTTCTTTGGGATCGCTCTGCATGATGGAGTCCTGGGTTATAACAATCGTAAGTATCTTCTTGGAAATTCTAGCTTTTATTTTACGTATCTTTTGTATGCATATGAGAATCGCGCAGAGACATACAATTTTTTGGATCTTGATTCAATTATTTAGAATATATTATTTCGCTTTGGATAAGACAGCTTTCTTCTTGAATTCTTTGATAATTCACGAACGAATGAAGAATCTTGAGATAATTCGCCCTATAAATAATTAACGTTAATTTATAATTTACGTAAATATACATTCGTTGGAAGATACTGTTATTGAAGTAGAAAATTAAAAATCTCAATCATACGTATAAGATTGACTTTGTCCCGTTAAAAATTCCCTTTTTTTTGTTACTCTTACCACTAGTTATCTCAAATTCGTTAATACTGCGTCTTAAACGAAATTATTTATATCTTGAAATAATGATTAATTAATTGGTAAATTAATGCAAAATTAATACAAGAGAAATGTTATCGACGAATCTATCATCACTTCGTGCACAGTGAGATTGTAGATAAGATACGGTGCTTGCACGAGCTTCTGATCTAAAGGAGGATAACCTCCCAGAATTTCATCTAATTAATCTAATCGAGTATCACCTGCCTTTTGTAGTCATTATCCATAGAAGACTTCTCTAGGGGAATTAAGAAATAGCAAGAATTTCGCTTAACCTTGTACAACAGCGAATACGCGACCTCGACAGTGCGTTGACTCTACGATTGTCAACGACCCAGCATTGCCAAAATTATAATGTATGCTAATCGCTAACCAGCTCCTCACACGAGCTAGGTCACATAGCAATATCACACAATAGTATTTCCGGTGCTACACAGACAAAAAAAAAGGAAGAATCTCACCACCAATTTATCCATCTCTACCAGAATCCTGACACGAAAAAGGAAGGGTCCCCCCTATCAATGGTCGAAGCAAGGGCCCGAATCCAACACGCGATCCTCCATGATCAAAGTAGTGGAAAACCATAAAAATTCGCTGAACTTCTAGAAGCCTGTATATTTTCCCATCTTTCTAACCTGACCACCCCATAGGAGGAAAAACCCTTGGTACAATTCCTTCAGGAAAACGTATCGACCATAGACGATATCCCCCCCCCCCCGCCCCCGCCCCAGTTTCTTCCCCACGTATTTTCCTAGCTTGATTTTCATTCGAGGGGGATGAAACGATTTTTCACCGGCAGCCGTACCGAAGGAGGAGTAGTTGTCGCTTGGTCCGCCGTGGCATCAGCATATTACCATGACCACGTTCGGCCTGGCTTTGACATATCTATTACGCGTTTCCGAATAGAGGCGACTTCGAATTCTATGCTTGCAGGAAGGGAAGCGTAGAGGTCCAATTAATCAGTCGGGGCGTGAAATGAGGGGTGGCACAGCGCAGGGATTGTGGTGACAGATCCCGCCGTATCTAGCGTATCTGCTCAGGGCATTAAATTCGCGCGAGGCAGACTGTAGACGGCCGCGAATCGGTTACCGTTCGCCCGTCGGGACGGTTCAAGTTTACATTGAATCGATACCTTCGTATATACTTTGAACGCCGTGTGTTTCGTCCTAGGGACATTAGCAGCGGCTTAACGGCTCGGCGGTATTGGCACTTTGCACGGGGTTCGTGAAGATAATCGGCTCCTGATTGGATGCTGGAGTATCTTAAACAGAGAAATTCGTTACGGATAACGTCCCATGAAAAAAATAACGTGTGTACTATTTGCATAAGTCTATCTGTACTATCATATTTGTGCAGGTGTTATCTATACGAACGAATAAATTTAATGGCATTCGACAATGAACACCACGTGGCAGTTATCTTTTCGGATAATGCAGAGTACGTAATCGGTATGAATGTAATTGCACTCGACATTCCCGTGACAAATAGAAATGCAAGTCGTATGCTCGTTGCGAATTTGCCTAGCGAATTTCGATATCCGTAATGCCATCTCTTCACCCATTTTCCAAGCAGTCGAATACACTCGCTAAAATTCGAGGCAAATCGCGCTGTCCTATCTCGGATCGTTAATATCTTCCGTAGTTTACAACTCGTCCAATTTAAAGTTTTGTTATTACAAGAAATTACTTGTCCCAGTACGTTGCTGCTTCAACGTTATATTACGGAGATAATTCTTTGTTTATTATTATCATTGACATATTCTAATTAACACTGCCCGCGGAGCCGTGACTTATCGTTGCGTTTATTGTAATTCAAAATCTCAGCTGTTAGAATACAAACAACGGAACTTGCCACGAGCTTGAGGCTTATTTCAATAATCTAAACCGTTACCGGGGGTGCATTATGCAAATGCTATGTATTTGTTAACAGTTGCCGACGTGCCGTGTGGTCAGGTAACAACGGGAACTCGAGCAGCCAGAGTTGTTGGTGGTCAGGACGCAAATCCTCACGAATTTCCCTGGCTGGTGAGCATCACGAGGAAGGGCGGACATTTCTGCGGCGGCACGATACTCAACTCAAGATACATCCTAACCGCCGCCCATTGTCTTTGCACGTAAGTGATTTCAGAGTTAACTCTGCAATTTGTGTGCATAGCGATAAATTGCACTCTGGGTAATAAACAATAAAGTTACACCAAGTCATAAACCTCCTGGTACGAAAAGCTACTCTACCCTCGTTAACGTGCTAACTCTTCAGGGTCACGTTTACGATGACAATTTTTTTTCGGGGTACGTCCCAACGATGAGCGATTTTAATTGCGAAATTCGCACGGATTGCGTCATCCGATACTATACGACTGCCAAGGATATAGGTGCACCGCGGTAGCGCACGTATAATTAAATGTGCGGGAGAGACGGGAGAGAAGCGGGTCGGGGGAAGGGTGGGAGCGACAAAGCACGTATTGCCACAACTTCGGCCGGGCCGGACCACCTGCTTTCGGGGTGAGAGAATTTCAGGCAGCTTTAGCACTGTAAACCATGATTGCATGTAGATTACAGACCGCTTGGTAATTGCTAGCGGCCATGCAAAATGTAATACGGGAAAATGGTGAATGGCGCGATGCAAATATTCCGTGAGGGAGTATAAAGTCAGCAGCCCCACAGCACCACCCCGGTTCGCCCTTACTCCTTCTTAGTTCGTGCCTGAAAAAGCTCCCCGGGGACTCGTGATTTCGCGATTAACAATCAGCTTCCTCTGATGTAATCGATCAGGAGAAATTATTCACCAGCGATTATGCAACTTGCGTGTACGAGAGATTAAAAGTAGCATCGTCTTTTATTTTTCTCCATTGGTTTCACAAGCTTGCGATATCGATGCTAATGAGACAAGGTCGACTGTCCTATGAGCGAAGTCAATGCGGAGAACAATAGCAAGAATTTCGAGCGTTAGGGAAGGGTCCATTAAGGTGGCTTTGTATAAGGAGCATACCGAAACAGGGTTGGAACTTGGGAGATGTAGAGAAATGGTAACAAGGGAGGATGTACCTCGAAAGGTGAAAGCAGCAGAGAGACAGGGGAAGCAGGGGAGAAGGGCTCGTGTCGTAATTTTGTTAATTATTCAGAGGCACTGTAGACCAATTAATTAACTGAAGCCACTGTACTGAGAGCAGTCGACTGTTCAAAGACTCCGGTGTCGCTGGAGAACAAAAATCCCAGTTAAATAATTGCCATTCCTTCGAGATTCTTTTGCGAAAAAGGGTTGCTAGGTTGTTACCTACCCCGTACTCCCCCCCCCCCCCCACCCCCCATACTAAGCCATCTCTAGTATCGCTCGAGGTATACGTTTCTCGTGAACACTTGTCGTTACGCTTTATAAAGTTATAATTACTGGGAATATAGAATTTCTCTCTTATTCCATTAAGATAGAAATGGATACTGCAATTCCCTAGGGGCTACTGACTGGCTCGATACTGCAATTCCCGCTGCAATCGAATACGCTTTCTCTCTGCTGATTTTATTATTTGAAGCTATACTCTTATATATTTCTATTTACAGTGGTACTTCTTCGATACCTGCCAGACAATTACGCGTGACTCTCGGGGAACATAACCTCAAGGGTCCCGAGGTACCAGCCGCGAAAGAAGAGGGAGTACTTAGTGTCATAGTGCATCCAGGACACAAATGCGGCCGATACGTGCACGATATTGCACTGCTCGAACTAGCGAGGCCGATATCTTGGTCGGAGAGTGTAAAGCCTGCATGCCTGCCGGCAGCTACTGGGAAGCCAGAATACAGTGCATTCGGGGACGTACATGCAGTAGCCGCAGGATGGGGTTGGCTTGGTGAAGATACGTCAAAACGTGAGTGCAGATAACTCCCATATAAAGTGACACGGTCTAGTGCCTCTTGGAAAGAGTAAAAAATTATAAGATCTTGAAAATTAAAAAAATTTACAATCCTACAATTTCAACCTTACTTTCTATCCGCGCTGTATTATTCGGTCACAAAATTTTGTCAAGTATCGTACGTGGAGTCGTATCTCTTCGGTAACTATATGTACGCGGACGTTCTGTATTCTCAATAGGTGCTAAAGTTGCACTGGAATATAATCTGAGTTAGGTATATTCAGGATGTTCGATATGAATACAGGAGGTAATAATGCTGAAAAAAATATTATCGCATGTCCTGCCTGCGACAATAGGTCCTTTTTGCATATAAAGGGACATTTAAAGCATGTTACGTTGTTTCAGACAAAAGGGCGGACGTACTGCAAAAAGTTGGAGTTCGTGTTGTGGAGAACAGCGTGTGCAAAGAGTGGTATGCGAGTCAGGGTAAAAAGACACGTGTGGAGCCGGAGCAGATGTGTGCCGGTCATGAAGACGGTGGTCGGGATTCGTGTTGGGTAAGTATCTATGGTAGCTCTTATAACAAAGTAAGCTAAAACTAAAAAGAATTTATCCCTCAACGGTAGAAAATACAGGATGCCCTAAATCCTGAGTAAAATTCACAATGACGCGAATTTTATCCAACTATTCCTTTAGGTATTTATTAAGCCGGGTACGAAATTCAAATCTATCAGCATCCATTGTTCCCCGTGGGAAATTTATCGATCTTTCAGAATGGTAGCGTCACGTCGCACAATTTTATTGGGATCCATGACATTAAAAAAAGTCCACGAAACGCGAAAGCCTGAATCAGTGTGTTCTTGCAATGCATTTCTGCCCGCCAAAATACTTTTATGGAATCGGGGGTGCGTGTAAAAAAAATATAGGAATTCTTGGATTACTTTGTATATATACGGTATGCGATAACAAGTTTTTGTACTTTTCTCCCGTAGAGCCTATTTGCCATTTTGAATAGTGATAACGGATAGAGAAGCAAACGCGATTATACATATATCGGCACGGTACGATCTAAAGAGCCATAAAATATTCTAGAATATCTTATAAGGACATAGATCTTAAAATAGTACAGATAGTCCAAGCAGTCTGTACCATTAAAGAAGTACTAAAGATTCTCTCATAAAATGTCCGAAGCAGTAGAATGGTCTATGGACATAAACATATAAGAACGTATATATCCAAAGTGTCTATAGGTCTGATATAATAAAAAGGGAACACTACGTAGGACAGTAGAAACGTGAATCTCGACGAATTAAAGCGATTTCAGCGAAGTCGATAAAATACGACTGCTGTCCCCTCGGATTCGAGCCATAGGTCCCTCTCTATTCCCAGGTCAGATACTTTCCCAATATAACCGTATAGTACGAAAGGTCCCTTTACCCACTACTGCTACCTACGCAGCACTAAATTCTCGTAGTCAATTAAGGGTAACAGCAGTTTCGGCGAATTAACCGACAAGCTTTTCCAACGGGGATGGATCCGGTGTGGCACAATGGCCGTCCCTGCTTTTCGTCCATTCCACTTCGTCACGATAGAGCTGTAGGTATCTGCTAACCTGCTATATCTCCTTGTCGCGATAATATTCAAGATAGCAATGTATACTCTAAACTGACTTCTACCCCTCGGATGTGTACTGTGGTAAATAGCCGTGACATTTATTATGGCGTTAATAACGTCAGTAGTGTCTCCGACGTGCTGCAAACGAATTCCTCTACGAAAAATAGCCTTTCTGACGTCATATTTCACGCTGTAAACGCAGACCGGTTCTGCTGAGTATGTAGTTTCGCTACCGGCGTGGACGGAAATGAAAGACGACCATCGGAAGACAGGAAACTAGTTTTCGGACGTTGTTAACCCACTTACAGAAACGATGGGCTCTGGGATGTTGTTTACGTCTATTAAAGATCTTTAAGCATCTTCGTGGAAAGACTGTATGTTCTGCATTTTGTTTCAGGCTGATAGCGGCGGACCTTTAATGGTTGGAGGTCGTTCCGGAGCTAGCACGATGGTCGTTGGGGTTGTTTCGACTGGAGTGGGCTGTGCCAGACCTCGACTTCCGGGTTTATATACTCGAGTCTCCGAATACATTCCATGGATCACGCAACAGGCATCGCGCCATTGAGGTTAATCCTTCGTCAGGAGAACTTTGGGTCTGATTTCTAGAGGATAATACTCTTGTGTGTCCTGGAGAAGTTCGTTAATGCACATATTTGCAGATAGTAGGTGCAATTTCGCGCTTCTGATAATGCAGTTACTAACATGTTCTTTTATTCTATTTCATGGATAATTTAATCAAGTATCGGTATCGCGATTGCAATTACATGCACTGGGATTGATTCGATTGAGACGTGGTGCGAGTATAAGACAAAATCGCTGACGTTTAACATTGAAGTGGATCATGAGCTTCTAAATGAAAATTCCGTTTGCCAGTGTAAAACAAATATTGAGGAACTAGTTTATTGATTTGAAAAAAGGATTTGACTTGATGAGACAGGCTTTTGGTTTTGAAGTATGGTTAAGTATTGGCAAATTATTGAAATGACAAAACTATTACATTTGTCCTTCGGCTTGGATAAGAATTACGGTAGTCTGGGAGTAATTATATTAAACTCTTGAAAATCTTGGTTAATGAGAGTAAAGTCTTTTTATGAATATAGTGGCATAAAATTTCACTGTGATAAAATATTCTTTAGGAATTTGGATAGATATCTAATATATGTACATCAATTGATTTATAGAAAGTAGCATGAATATCGTGTGGACGGTTTAATTATACTTATGTAGTTTTAATATAACATTGATATTGCTTTGAATCAAATTTAGAATATGATACGATACGAATACGAATTCATTTGCTGCAAGGATGTTATAGTGGATCTAGTCATTATATTGTATGTACATAACTTAAATATTATTTACGCAAAGCTTAAGACTATAAAAACTAAAATCTATTAATCTTATATAGAAATCAACAATAGATTACTGATTTATTCTTCGTTGTTATATAATTCATCCCCCATGTGCTACTCATCTTTTTCCTTAAACAATACTAAAATGCGTAACAACTATACATATAGGATAGATTCAAGGAAAAAAGTGATTGCAAACAAAGTTTTTGACATTTAAACATAATTTTTAATGTTTCCTTACTACTAACTGGTATCGATATATCTAAAATGCAATCATTAAAAATGACTACATATTTTTACAATCTTTTTGGCTTTCTTGGTCTCGGTGGATTCCACGAAACTGGAGTAGCATCAGTTATAGAGATTATATTAAGACCGCCCATTTGCAGACCTTTCACCGCAGACTAAAAGATTGATTTGGTCAAGATTGAAATTAATTTTAAGTATGTTGTAACATAAACATGTATGCTAAAAATATATTACCATTCTGCCTGGACCGAGACCAGATATCCTAACTCTGACTGATTTAATACCCTCACCAATAGCTCGCTAAAAAGTAATATTATTTTCTAATTAGAATTTTCTTATTTCAGCTTAATCACAGTAATCTATAAGACTGAAGATGTTCCAAAATTTACTGACAGTCCTGTGGACTTAATTGTGTCTCTCTCGATATATATAGATGGATAAGTAAAAAATCCTGATAGCAGTACGGATAGTAAATTTAGGAACATACTTAATGAAGGCATTAATAAACATCCAATATTTCACTTACTGAACCTAAACTGATGGCAGTAGCTTGTGCTGCTATATTGGTTCCCTTTCTAGTATTTTTAAAACCCTCTCTACCGCAACTGTGCAGCATTTTAACATTTCCTATAATAACGAAAATGGAGAAAATATTGATGAATTCCTATTAGAACTACTAATAACGTTACAGACATGCACTCACCCTGACTATCGGTTAAGCATATAATTGTATTATTCGGAGATACTTTGACATTACATATTGGTATATCTTTAAACGGTATACCGTTAAAAAGTTTATTTGGTGTTTCAGGTGTTGGAAACATATCCTTGCTAGAAGTAAAATAAAATATTGTAACGTCCTTGCACCATTTATAAATGCTAATATACTAGACATATAATTTCACCTAACCTCAACAAAAATTAATAAGTGATCTCAAAAAAATAAGTATCATTGAATACTTTATATAGCAATGATAATTGTACTTACGCAATATTCAAAGAATCGATGTCGCGGATTTTCTCACCATCAGTTCCTTGATCTTTTGCAGGTACAGTTAATATCACGTTTTTCCTGTCGTCGTTCAATTTCTGACAAGACGCAGTGCTGTGCAATTTTCTTGCAATTGTGGACGAACTATTTAATTTTTTTACTCCGGATTTTAAATCAACGCACATTCTGTCAGCCAACAGTGGAAATTTTAACACGCTTAAAGCGGACTTGAGCATTTTGAATAGAAAAAATGTTACTTCGGACTTGTATACTAGACACGCTCGAAAGCAGCAGACGGCAAGGTATAACCTAACCTACCCAATACCTACGGTAACAAAATATTATAAGAGAATTCCTAGAAATCCCTATATCACAGTTTGTAGCATTGGATAGATTAATTTTATGATAATCGTTCAAAGATTAATTGCATATAATTAAATTTTCTAAAGAAATGCAGTGTATGAAATCAGGGTAGGTTCATGACACAATATCAGATATAAACAATATATATTATAAATATAGTTCCGTTATCAAACAAATATATCTATACAGAATATAATAGCCATTAAATAGTCACAATATGTCAATGAGACTTCGAATATCTACTGAATATTTCTTCAATCTAGGTATATTTATAAGTACTAATATGTATATTACCATAAGTACCAAAATAAGTATAGTCAATAGATACTGTAAAGAAATCTTCGTAAATTTGAAAAATCTTAGCTGGTTTAAAAGGGGATTCTTCTTGCTTTCCTCGCACCGCGCTTCCTTTTTACGTTATGATAATGTTGATCAGGCAATAAGACTTTAGTAATCCCATGCGCTACACCATTTATATTCATGATATCGCATTTTGTAAGAGTAGCATCATTTACCTAAAAAATAATAAATTATTATGTCACTTCATAACATGAAATAAAATATAATAATATATATATATAATCCATATAAACTATAAAACTAACCTTTATTTTCTCATTTTTTTTCACTACGTCGACAGTGGTTTGTTTTGTTCTAACGGCATAATGAAGATCCGGTTTAAACCCTTCAGACGCCATCATATTCTCAGAGACGTGATTTTTTATAGTCTAAAAAAAAAGATCAAAGCGAAGAATATGAAATTGTCCAAAAGAAAAAAGTATCACTTTACTATAAAGTAATAATCCTTGTTCACCTTCGTCAAATATTTCTCGTCGCCCATAATCTTTTGAAGTCTAGCTTCTCCCAATTTTCGAAAAGCTTCGTCCGATGGTACGAAATACGTATAACTGGATTGGGACCGTTTAAGTTCTTCAAAAGTACTGGGTTCCACTTCTCGCATTTTATCCATTGCTCTTAACCAAATACTACAACAAATCATTTATTTATGTCATTCAGTCCTTCATATAAAACATATATCTGTAATACTTATAAAAATATAAATTTACCTGAAGTTTCCATTCTGTCTCAAAGCTTCATCCAACGAATCAGTAGTTGGATAAAGAACTTTACTGATTATATGCAAAACTCCATCACTGCCTTCCCTATCAGCTTTTTCAATCAGTGCATCCTCTATACCCACGCTACCTCGATAAACTTCAAATCGCAGTGGTGTCGTTTCATCCAAGGAAGTCACTATCTACATAAACAAAATTAAAAAAATTAATATCAAGTATCAAACTAAGCAAAGTAACAAACTAACTTTTAACAAAAACTTACTTGATTAGCACTGACTGCATCAGTCGTATGTCTACCAAGAACTGCGTGATTCAGTACGAATCGTTTCGCACTGTCTTGGTTGCTTACCAGTTCCTCGAATTCCCTTTCGGGTATTGCTATAGCGTAAATAAATGATGCGTGAAACACGAGATGATCAGGGAGTATCGGAAATACGTGCGCAATATACTTACAATACATGGCTGCTTCGGATGGAGCAAATAGCGTGTATGATTCTAAGTTACTAAGTACCTCCTTCAAGTCAGCTTTTTGAATCAACTGTGAAAATAGATAGAGTTTCTCATCCTGGAGTAATTCCAATACGGTTTTAGCTAAAAGTTAATCAATCATATATATATATATATATATATGTATATATGTCTAAGAATAACAAAATCTTGATCCAGCTGAAGATTGTAGAATTTAATGTACAAACAATTCCACGTGTATATATATTATTATACCTCTATCCGGAAACAATACGTCATCAACCATGTAGACCAATCCGTTTTTCCCATGCAGCAAATCTTGGCGCAATCTCCTACGTTCGACCGTTGGACCACGAGAAGTACAATTAAGGGTGAGTTTATGGGGTCCCAGTGATTTCACACGATGCTCCGAAATTACACCCGGCAAACACACTGGATGAGCGACGATATGATTCGCCAGGAGAGCTGTGTTGGTTTCATATGATTATAACCGTGTTTTCCAAAGCAATGATGTACGTCAAAGTCACGATTAATAAAATCTGAATAAACAAGCTCTGATACCTTCCAGTGTCTCCTTATCTTCTAAAACCTTGTTAAGCCTGGTTCTGGGTATTTTTTGAAAAGCTTCATCACTCGGTGCGAAAATTGTGTGAGGTATTTCACTATTGCGAATACGTTTAATCAAATCGCTCTTTTGCAAACTTTCTGCTAGTACCGAGAATCTTCCATCTTTCTCTACGATTTCCATTAGGTCTTCGTTCTTGAATAAATTCGGATCTAGTACACCGTCTATTACATGTACCACGCCATTGGTTGCAAGTTGATTTTTGCGTATGACATCTTCACAATTTACAGTTTCGATCTATAATACATGAGATAATATTATTATTATTTTACGGAAAGGTCGGAGTATATATTCACGTATAATATACCCCATTCGAATATTTGTTGATTCGCAATTTATGCCCGGGCAATTTTGAATCCACTAATAAATCCGCACGCCACAGACTGGAGGGAAGACGCTTTTCCAAAATATGATTAAGTACCAAATCTCGATATCGTCCTTTCTCGTACAGCGATTCCGGTCTGATAACATAGGGTGTCGCGTATTCCTGTAAAGGGAAGAATATATTTTGAAATTAGACAGTTCCATGTCGGTGAACACGATTTTTGCTAAGATGATGAAATTAGTAGGAGTCAGTCCAATGGAAACTTTAACTTCACCGTACATCAAAAGATTCGTCGCTCGGCGCGAAGAGAGTTATGGCAGGGCCACGTTCTAGCTCTTCAGCCACGCCAGACTTTTCCAAGAGGTTGGCAAACTTCGCGGCGCCGATGTTTCGTGCTGTCTCAACGACATTTAGGAGCGGCTTAACTAAAGTTAATCAATAACAAGCATAAAGTTCATTAATCTATGTCAGTCTGTATTAGTTTAATTATTTTTATACCCGTGCCCCCCTCCCTAGGCCCACCAAAAATTACCTCCAGTACATCCCAACTCGCCCGGGACCATGTGGAATCCTTCGCAACATTCATATTTGATAAGCCTACGATGAAATAAAGGCATTAAAAAGCGTCCTTATCCGAAAAAATGAATAAAAAAAAGGAAAAATCATACAGCAGTGACACAAATATGATTCATTGAAATTACCAATTCATTTGTCAAATTACACTCTTACTTTTTCGCGTGATAACCGTGTTAATTAAGTCATCCTTCTTTTCGTCGCAATCTCTTTGCATCGTGCAATTAAACCACAGTAACTAATTTAAAATCATAATACCAAGAATAACTGACATCCTCGACATTAAAAAGCCTGTATGCAATACTGCGATAAAATCATCAAGAACAGATGCGGAAGCAGATTCATCACTTAACCTTATCCACAATCTGAATCTTCAAAATAGTTAGCGAGTATGAACATTCCAAGAATAAATATGTAATCCTCAGCAGCAAATAACAAATTCTCTAAATCAATATAAAAAATAAATAAAAAATTACAATTATAAAATAATACATACGCTTGTTCCCCACAAATTACTCTAGGTCTCCAGTACTTGCATTCGGTATAATATTTTCGATTTGTGCCAGGAACTTCCTCAACCACACAGACATTCGGCCTGAAAGAAAACAAAAAAAATTCAAATGGATAAATTCCAAATACACCATTGTATATGGTATATCAAGAGTATCCGCATTTTCTTGATTTTCTCCTCTCCATTTCAAATACGGCGCCAACAGTAGCCTCGAGCCAGTGCATATGCAGGAATGTCGTATACGAAACAGTTGGTCCATATAAATATCTGTCCTCGGGCAAGGTAATCCTAACAATGGTGAAATGATCCGGTGACGATTGTGCAACTATAACACTATGCAAATAAGTTTTCTAACCTAACATTGTCACTATGGTTATTCGTTGTAATGGTGAGGTAGCTGTCTACAATCGAATGGAACTTACTGTGAGGTATGCGAATGTTGTAATACATGAATTTTTGTTCGCCAAATTTCCAATATGTTATTGCCAAAGAAATTTTGTTAGATTCGCATTAAATAGTCACTTATATTCACGGTAAACGCATAATTTGTACCTTAAACATTTCCTACTATACATTTCCAGCTTGCGTTTACAGAGCAAGCATAACCTCTTTAAAACAATTTCCTGATCTATATATGTACATACATGGATCAACAACAGAGATTGAATACTTGCTATTCGACGAAAAATAATTTAAAGGGCAAATTTGTTAAATTTAAAATTCGTACTTTTTTATATGTAATGATAACACATGTATATGAATATGACTCGACCTTATAAAGGGATCCTGATCTCTTGAATCCAAATGAATCTTGATGGAGGCACGTTGATATTGAACCCATCAAAAGCGATGCCTGAGTCACCAGCATAAATTTCATAACTAAAAAATTGTGTCGGCGGATGACACATTTTCTACATAACAAGCATTGATTCAATTTGCAATGATCTCGTGATTTATGAGATCTGCGTACGTGTCTGCTAAATCATTTAAAGTGTGTCTCAATGTTATCTGTTGATTATACTAAGATATGCTATGTTAAACTATACTATCATTCGAGTTAATACAGTAATCAGAATATACAAAATACTATTCTGGATACAGTTACAAAAGTAGGCTACATTATAACTATTAATACATAGTGTATAAACCATGTATATATTTTTATATTACAAACGCTTAAACCCAAATAACCGGTCTTCAACGTGGCTAAAAACAGAGTGTTGATTAAAATCGTTTCAATTTTGAAATCACTTAATTATACACGTACATATGCAATATTAAGTACGCGTAGACATGGGGTCAAGTAAGAAACTGGTAATTTCGCAACTACGGTTAATCTTCAATGGTGAATTGGCTAATATTAAGGTCTTTGCCATATATAGAAGAAATCACCTTGTATAAGGGAAAGGCCCTACACTTGACCTCATTTATCT
Source organism: Trachelus iudaicus (assembly GCA_030142595.1). Taxonomy (NCBI): domain Eukaryota; kingdom Metazoa; phylum Arthropoda; class Insecta; order Hymenoptera; family Cephidae; genus Trachelus; species Trachelus iudaicus. Next base: position 1,449,742 of record JARQTH010000282.1, on the reverse strand, counting down.
TCTGATTCTCTTCAGTTGATTATAATAAGATAAATTCTACGGGATTTGAGTAAATATTTAATCACTGATATAAAGTAGTGGATTTCGGGTATTTTAAAATTTTCAAAATCAATTTTTTTTATATTATCGATAAAATCAACGTAATTAAGTAATCATGAAATTACTTTAGCAATTATCAGTATTTAGTTGACCGCACGTAAGGCAAAGTATATATGGAACTCAATGCGGACTTTAACGATAGTAACACGTTGATTGATACAATCTGACACGCGTATTATGTGATATATATTTTGCTTCTTGTCATCAATTTATTTCGCATAGCTTCTCGTTAACGCTAATTTTGAATATCTCCAAACTCTACTTATAACGTCCTGGCAAGATTCTTTAAGCTTGGCTCAAGAATAATTTCGAAGTTTAAAGAAATGTTTAAATTTATATTAATTCACCAGTATGAAATATCCCAGAAACGTTGTAACATAAATATTTGATCTAATACCCAACTACTAAAAGTCATGTTGAATAAATATTTAGGAAAAATTTCTACGGAATATAATTATATATTCACCCTTGTTCTTGAGCAGCCTTGATGTTCCACCAGGGAATCTTGTGATTGGCGTAAGCCGCTTGAAGCGCGATTAAAAACACAAGCACCTTCATCTTAATTGATTTAAATATTCAAATCAAACAATAAAAGAGGATATCATGAAGAATTTGAAATGCCAGTAAGATAAATTAAAGAATGAACACTGGCATTAAGTGAAATAATGATCATTAATCATTCAAAACAAAACAATTCCATCTAAATACAAAATTACGATCTCAACTGCTAAAGGATAATAAAATTCCGATAAAAGAAATAATTTCAAAATTTTCCTTTTCTAATTACTCAAAACGAAAACAAAAATTTATTGCTTCACAATTCTTATACAAGTTAAGTAAGGTAAGTGAGCGTCAAGCTTCGTGTCCCTGGAAAGACTGACTGAACGAACTAAGGAAGCCAATGATTCAGAAGCCGTTGATTCTGGTACTATGGTTTGCAAAAGATCATGCTCTCCTACTCCATCTACGAAACCACCCACGATCCATGATCATCGCAAGACTGATCATGAAATTCGTGACTTTATTCACCGACGAAGAAAGAAAAAAAAATATATACATATAGTCATTTACTGCATTAACACAGAGTTCAACTATACGTGAGACACACGTTAGTTATATGCAATAATATGATGTTTCCTCTAATCTTATTTGCAACCAATACTTAAACAAATTTAAACGGTTTTAATAACGCATTAAAATTTGCACTAGTAAAAGATACCATAGTATCTGAATATTGCATCAATTCGTTACTTTGTAGGGGTTCAATTGAACCACACGTCTACGCGATATTTATATACATAATAAATTCCGTATACGTAGGTCTGTATATAGTCACTTATAGCAATGATTATCAGAGGAATTAGGTTACTTCCCAACGGATATACAAAGGGGTCCTATAAATGGCCGTATCCTATTATGCATCGAGAATGTGCTTGCACAGTCATTTCCTGTATCGTGAAAACTTTTAACAATTATTTATTGCGTATCACGTGAATAAAATCAATAGGGCGTAAGAACAGGGATTTTCATCGAGCATACGCCCCTGTGTCTTTCACCACGCGATATCATACAATATGTTACGCGTCGAAATTTTTCCTCGATTCATTATGTCAAATTGATAAATATTCCTTAGCTATAAATAGTCGGTGCACTCTGAATCACCTAAGTAAGTCAAACGGTGATCGCGGAGCGTACCTATCGCGTGGATCTGCGAGGAAATTGAATTTGCACGGTAATCATTCAATTGCAACAAATCATGCCTGAAAAAGTGCTTAAACCGTGCTTAGTCAACTATGTCAATTTGACGACTTGAGAGTCAGGAGGCGTTAATAATAGACCAAGTCTACGATGGACGCTGTGCAGGTATTAAGCATCGTAGATATTATAGTCATTAATTGCGAATCAGTCGAATAAAATGACAATACTAAAATCGCATAAGAAATCATTAAATTATGACGCCATGTGTCATGCCATAAAATATTTTATGGCGTAAAATTCAACTACTGTAGTAAGCATAAGAGCCACTATAGATTACTGTAAAATACAGAGCGATATATCACACTTGATATATCAAAATAATATTCAATCCCGTTATCGGACAGAAATTATACGAGAACATGATATTACCAGTGTCGACTGTGAGACAAATTAAAAGTATTAAAGAAATAAAGTATTTGTCTCAAAATCCAAACGCGTAAGGTCAGCATCAAGCTTGTAAATAAAATATATAAAGTAATTTGCATTACCATATGGCAATACAGTCCCATATGGCAATGCATTCCCACGCGTGAAACATATTCACGCGAGATATTTTTGTCTCCCGCCGCCTACATATATTCGTGTGCATAACGGCCGTTCAGCTTTCGGCTAGGCTACATCGGCCATAGGACTTTTTCTCGCCCACTGGTGCAACATTTGTCCTTTTTATATTATCTCTGTCTCTCTCGCTCTTACGCTCTCCGCTTCTTCTCTCTGGCACTTTAGCTGATATTAACTAGTTAGTCTTAATAGTTCCTTTAATAGATTATTAGAGATAGAAGCCTTTGGCATCCCATGAGACTAAAGTTCCCTGTCAGACAGCCACAGGGCACGTGCTTTAAGAAACCTTTTAAAGTTTTCAAGACTACGTGAAAATTAATTTTCACTCTAAATTGAAATTGCTGAATAATTTATATAATCTTTATGGATGCTACTTTCGTGTATGCATATATAGGTATCGTTTGCCGATTCGTAACAGTCGGAGTATACGAATCGAGAGGGTCTGCGGATTAATCGCGTAACATTCTTCCCCTCGATGCCGTGCGACCCACCGTGATGAGTACCCTCTTCCTGTGCCCTCCTCTGGTCTCCTCTGGTCTCCTCTGTTCCCTGTTCCCCGTTTGCGTTCCCTCTACCCGCTCGCACTCTAATCAGCTTCCTGGATGGGGCACATTATCTGCCTGATTGCAGATCCCAACGACGCGATACCTAGACCAGCCTGGAGATTCAATCATACGCTGACTGGCCGCCACTTGCGCGTGCAGTGTCGTCAAAAGGTGTTTGAGATTGACAGTGTTTTTTTGAAATAGTGTTAGACGGAGTAGGATCGTGCAGTTGCTGTGGATTATGCGCTTATAAAACTGATTAAGATCGGTAAGATCTTTGAGGTTAGAAATGATTACTGGTGAATGCTGAATCAATTAAGTGCTCGGTTTATATGGGATACTTAATAAGGCTATATTATTTATTTATTTTATTCATTTTCTCTTTATACGCCAGTCAGGACATTTTTATTAGTTCGATTTTTATTTTTGATAATCTTACGAATTTTCAAGTAAGGGATTTGTGATGATTTTAATCATTTATGTGCTACGTTATATCGTGCTTGTGCATTTCATAATATTTTCTTCAAGTGTTCTCGAGCAAGGATTTGGGTTTGAACAAGTAATGATAAGACAGAATGTAAATTCGAATTTGATTAAGGGTGTGTCAGCACATCTGCGTAGAATCTATAAATGGTCAGGCCTTGTATCAAATGATCTATTAATTCCTTATTTTCGTTCTAGTACCAAGCTGTACAAAGTCTCTAATCTTTTTAATCTTGCACACACGCATCTCGTTGAAATTTAAATTGCAACCATGTGCTAAAAGTATTATACGTATATTACACAGTTTGACAGTGACGATCTATAATAGAAATCCATCATTATAAAGAGACTGAATCACCACCCATACAACATAAAGCGTTTTGGGAACATTTCTGAAAGCTCACAAGCATATTTATATATTTCAGTCATGTTTCTAAAAGGCATCTGATTACTTAGAGTGGCGATATTGCTATATGAGAAATAGTTCAATTTTCGTCATAATAGATGCCTAAGAAAACAACAAGAATATTTCGATATTTTTCTAAACTACAATCAACTCCAAAACTTGATAGACAGTATATTTTTCAAAGGATATGCCAGAAAAATAGTATTGCCGTCCGCGGGATGATCGAGCCCGAAAGTTCTCAGCTGTTCCTCGTCCCCAGAGGAAGGCTCTTCAAGAACTCCTGAAGAGGTCATCACCTGAGTTCACGATGTCATTAGGAAAACGATTATCGGGCGCCGTAGCAGTTCTCAGAGGGAGTGCAACGGATGGAAAGGAGGGCCATACGTAAAGAACTACCAATTAATTGTACAAAGAACTTCTTTTGATTCGGAAACCGTTTTAGGTCCGGTACGGAAGACATTGAGAAGATGACGTCCGAAGACGAAGTGGAGACTGAATCTCGTCATGAATTGGACAGGTTGCAGGCGGTTTGTACAATAATACAATGATATTATCTATCACTCAATGCGATCTAGCATATGATAACGATTACTAATGATTAATTAAATTAACTAAATGATTGATTAAATTAATTGTTCACATTTTAATTAATAGGTCGTGAATTGGATGAGTACAAACATGTTACTGGTTCTCACCATCGCTGGTGTACTAGTGGGCATGGGTCTTGGATTTTTAGGACGATTAGCTAATTTCTCACCAGAGACCATAATGCTACTCAGCTTCCCTGGAGAGATCCTTATGCGTCTACTAAAAATGTTTATCCTGCCACTCATCATCTCGTCGCTGATTGCTGGTAATTAAACATAATATGTTTGCCTACCGAATTGACGACGGAGATAAAGAGGATGCTCAATAACATTATGTACACACTTTGTGCGTAATTGTCCGTTCAAGAGTCGACTAGGCGATCTTTAAAAATTCCTGACTTAATGAGGCGAAGAAGGAACCATCTTGAACTTATGTCATCGTATTTCAGATTAACGTGATAATGGGGTTTTAATTGACAAAATCATTTAAATTCTTCGCGTATGTTTTATGCCAATTGGATATTCTATTCAGTGGGCGATATATATAGAATGCGGTTTTCTTCTTAGGAATGGCCCAGCTGGATGCTAAGAGTTCAGGAAAGATAGGCATCAGAGCTTTAACGTATTACATGGTTACGACCATCCTGGCTGCCATTGTTGGCATTGCTATAGTATTGATCATTCATCCAGGCAATCCACAAATTAAATCTACTGTATCCGCATCATTTAGTAATGACACTAGAGTATCTACTCTTGATGCCATTCTCGATATAATCAGGTACACTATAGACTTCTTGTATATTACATTGTATTAGGAAGAGAACATTGGCTGAGTTATATTTTTATTTTATATTTTAGAAATATGGTACCGGAAAACTTGGTCCAGGCATGCTTTCAACAAGTTCAAACAACTTACACGAAAAAGGAGGTCGTGGTTTTTGGAAAGAACACGAATCACAGTGCTTATGTACTGGAGCCAACGTTAGTTTACAGAGACGGGACCAACGTTATGGGGATGATTATGTTCTGTATCACCTTTGGTCTTATCGCAGGACAAATTGGGCCCAGAGGAAAATTAATGGTTGACTTCTTTGTGATATTGAATGAAATTATTATGAAACTCGTTAGCCTTGTGGTGATGTGGTTAGTTTCATTTGATAGCATATTAATTATATTTTTTAAATTATATCGTCGCTTTGAACAACATAGAGTAAATATTGAATAGTTAATTGTAGTTTATGGATTAGTGAATATTTATGCCAATAAGGTACATTTGTAATATAGGTACTCTCCCTTTGGAATCATGTGTCTAATTGCGGGAAAAATCATGTCGATTAACAATTTAGCAGCGACGGCTCAAATGTTGGGACTTTACATGGTGACCGTAATGGTGGCCCTTTTAATCCATGCTATCATTACGTTACCATTAATATATTGGATTATAACCAGAAAGAATCCAGCAGTTTTTTTCAAGGGTATGATGCAAGCTTGGGTCACGGCTTTGGGTACAGCATCCAGGTAATTTTTATATTTCGCTAATCTTATGAGTTTCGTAAGAATCATCAATAATCTATCTTCACATTTTTTTTAGTGCAGTAACATTACCAATTACTTTCCGTTGTCTTGAAGAGAACAACAGAATTGATCCTCGAGTTACGCGATTCGTAGTTTCTGTCGGTGCAACAGTTAATATGGACGGCACTGCTCTTTACGAAGCTGTGGCCGCAATTTTCATTGCTCAAATGAATGGCATTTCTTTAGGATTTGGTCAAGTTATAACAGTCAGGTTTGCCATTATAATTGATACAGTAATTGTCTCGATGAATCACAGATACAAAAATATTAAAAGCTCTCAATTATTTTAGTCTTACAGCTACGTTGGCAAGCGTGGGTGCTGCCAGTATTCCTAGTGCAGCTTTAATAACAATGCTATTGGTATTAACTGCATTGGGACTCCCAACCAGTGACGTATCTTTGCTATTTGCAGTTGACTGGTTATTGTAAGTGTTCTATTATTTCTTGCGTACCTGCAAAGCTTTTGCTCTGTATCGATTTTTCTAAAGAACTTCTGGATTTGAAACGATGTATTGTGTTTGAAGGGACCGGGTCAGAACCTCGATCAATGTACTGGGTGATGGATATGGGGCGGGGATCGTTTATCACCTAAGTAAAGCCGAATTGGACAAAATGGATGAAGTAAAGAAGCTGGAAGCATTGGAAGCAGATACAACACCTGAAGATATTTCTGAGTGTCAAGCAGTACGCGCACTTCCGGTTGAATGTTCAGACACCAAAATTTAAATATAAGCACTTGTTACGTGAAATCATGTGACACCAGCTTAAGAAAAAATCAACAAAATTTAATTATACTGAGAAACACAATGTACAATCATGATGTTCCTTAAATTTACGATTTACGCGGAAGTTATGTTTGGTCATGTATTGCCGTAAGAACGATTATTTAGGGCGGATTGTATGTTGTGCTTTGAGCTTTTGCGTTGAACAAGGTGAAAGAAATTTTATAACACCATCATATGTATAACTTGTATCATGTTTACTGAATCTGTCGAACAATTTGAGGGAAATCAAGAAACCATTTTGTAATATACAATAATGATGAACGAGCATGCTAAGTACAAAGTGAAAACCCACAGTAGATTTTATGTATGGATAACAGTTATAAGCTTGCTACAAAAAAGAGGAATGAGAGTGTTCAAAGATTTGTAAGAAAATATAAAATATCTACTATTTTTCCGACAAAAGATTCAGTAATTTCAATTTTTTTTTAATTATCTATAAAATAGTAGTGTGTACGAGTCCCCTCCAGTCTGGCGCACACTTACATTATAGACATCATTATGTAAAATCAAGTTTTTGTAACAAATAACAAAAGCAACCTTTGTTAAATTCCAAAGGCACACAATGAATGAAATTAAGTGTGTTTATTAATTTTTCCACCACGTTAGACAGTCCCTTGACAGATAAACTGTTGATTTTTATAATACTTTATTTATACTAATATTTTAATCATCTACTATAGTATTTATTTAATGTATGTTATTTGACAAATAAACATATAAACTAGATTAATTGTTGGATCGTGTATTATTTTAAAGAATAGTGAGCCAATAAGACTATTCAAATCAAGTTTTGCTTGGTAAATTATAAATACGATTGATATTGTGAATCTTATATATGTTATTTTATTCATTGTGTGACAACCACTATTGCTCATATAAATACAAACATAATATTTTCTTGATTCATTATAAATAGAATTGTAGAATGCCTAAGTCCGTGGATGATTTTGTTTTAATAAACGTGCACCATACCATAGAGGAATCTGTTTTCAATGCTAAGGAAAACATTTTCTTACGAATTTGAATATTAATTAAGATAAAAAATGTTGTGATTCATTAATGAAACTGAATATCATACATTTGTCAAAAAGGATACGTCCAAAATAATACGTATGTCTGAAACAGTATTATACATAACACTAGTTAAGGAAAAATAGAAATAGTTTTGTCATGTGAAATATTGCACTTGTTATGTAAAGGATACAAATAGACCTCCAAAAAAACCATTTGTTAAGAGGCTGCGTCTGCTAATAAAGTATTTTTTCCATTGGCCACCAGCTTTCATAAGCAACATTGCCTAAAATATAAATTGTCTGGTAATAGAGGTAATACAAGTATCAAACAAATATTTGTAAATACCATCTTTTTGACTCACCCATAAACCAATTACAGCAAATATGTAGAAACCGAATCCATACAACCCTGTTAAACCTAACAGACCAGCTGTACCACCAGATAACGCTGCCATGGATATCCTACAATATTCCACGACTGCCGCATTATTGCGAACTGCAACTTCGCTATATGCAATCACTTCTACAAAAATAGCATTAATTTTTAATTATTACAATTAATCTTGTATTATAATAGTCAATTAGAAAAAAAAACAAGGCATTGAAAAGTCGGTAAATTTATACGTACTCAGAGATTGTTTACTTAATAAGCTATAATTAAATTCGTTACACATATAGAAATAGGTATTGTATTTAATTCCAAAATAAAAAATCATATACACTATAAACATAACCTCTAAACGAAACTGTCAAATTGGAATGGAGTAATCAAATATACTCTATAATTTTACTTACCTCCGCTTCTTTCTTGCTTCGTTCGTACTTTTCCAGACATAATTCTATGATGATTTCTTCACTAAAACTATAGCAATTACATGCGTTTTATTTCTGTTGCGACGAATTCAACGGTGGGCAACACTGACTAGTAGATTTGGCTTATTGAGGACCTGTGAATCATATGTGCCAAACGATAAAGAAGTATCTTACCAACAGTAGATATTTAGAATTCTCAAATCTTATTTAAAATTAACGGGCTACTCAGAGTGCTTGTACAATCATTTCGTAATGTAGGTCCAATATATTTGTACATTTAAAAATTTTCGTAAAAAATTCATATGTGCAAAACAATAATTATATATTTTCAACAATTTTATAATTATAAATTTTATAGTTCTACCTTTTGTCACAGGGAATAGGTACATCTATTTAATACACATATCTTTGAGCATCACGCACAATATAAATGTTACCTGGTATGTCTGAAAATAGGTTAGCAGCTTGACGCATAAGTTAGAGTAATAATAATGATTTCACTTTTTCAAAAATACTACGAGTAACCGTTTAGTCCAGACAGATAAGTCTACAATATAAATCTTAGAGTACTCCAAAAGTGGCCACAAAGTTCAAAGACTAAAACGATCCAACAGCATAAACATTTTCGAAAATCCAAGAAAAATTATTTTCTATTTATAACTAATTTGTTCCCGGCTATTAATTACGATTCCCGTACCTTCAGTGAATTACTGACAAACATCATTAGCAGAGCATCTACAGAAATCGCACACAACACACAATAAATACAGATTGCCATTTGTAAAACAGTCCAGGACATCACTCTTTCTTTTTAAACTATAGGTATCAGCCATAGCTGTATATTATTTTCGAATGCATTCAGGGACAAGAATGATTCTTGTGTGTCGTTGGTCGTACGACATGCGGAGCTTTTCGTTTTCGTTTTTGTCGAGCAGACAGACGGCTCGAAACCAAAAATAGCCAAGAGCCACGGTCTGTTCCGTTCAGTTAGGAGTGCCAGAGCTCTTCTAGCTTCGATAGAATTTTCAGTCGGGGCTATTTCGGCTCGGAAGAATTTGCCGTCCAACTGAATTCTTCGATACGACTTACCGAACGAATTTAAGAAACAAGAATTCAAACGAATCGTGTCGTTTTCCGATCGCGTGTGCTGTACGGGAAGTGGTATACAACGGAGGTGCATTTTCACTATTTCTCTTTTTCTTTTCGTATTTTTCCTCCTTTTCACCTTTATACAGTGCGCTAACGTGTGTTACGAAACGTTTTATGTAGGCGTAATGTGGTGCGAACTGCTATAGTTGTGTCTCGTAGCTCGCATTGCGGTATAAAGTGTTTTGAGTTTTGCATAATTTTATCAAATATTCAAATTTTAGTTTAAATCTTTCAGAATATAGAACTACCCATATATAAATCATTGAAATTCTTAAGTAATTTATTTGTATTATTATTAGCATATTACTTGAGATTCAAATCATATTTAATTACCACGTGTATCGTTGAATTATGAATATTTAATTTTCTTTTGATGAGTTTTGATGTTGTGAAACCCAATTATTTGATTCTTAACTAATTTTTGTTGTTATATGACGTTATCTCTATTTCTTAAATCAATATCAGTTTGCCTTGACACGTGTCCGGTGCATTAGACTTTTATATTTAATGAGAAATAGTTATATTTTATTAATATAGTTCTGCACAAATAGATTACATCAGATTTAACTCTCCATTCATTTAATTGACTATTTCAAGGTAGAACGAAATCCATATTTAAGGATATTTTGGTATCTCAGTGCATCCATCTATCATCTAACCGGAAATAGAATCAAGTTATAGCAGTACATGTACATGCACTCTATATTTTGTATTTCACATTAAACAACAATCATTCTTTCCCAACCAATGAATCGCAAAAGGTACAACAGAAAAAACACCCTTCCGACAATACCGACTGCATTCGATTACCTTTTAACACGTCATATATTCTAACTGCAGCGAAATACATCAATTCATAGTACCTCTATAATTCACCTGAAACCTCAACAAATTAAACAATTCGCAAAAATAACGCAAAATTTTCTCATATAAAACAGATTTAGTAACCGGCAGTAGCAGCCGGTAGAGGAGTCGAATTCGAGTGTGCGAAATTTGATTAGACGTTAGCGCGTGCGCGCGTCATCTAGCTGCGTGCACCCTTCGGCCAGTCAGTGATTAAGGGTCGACGGGGTAGGTCGCGTTAAATTGTAAACGCGACGAAACATGCTGAAACGTGGCTTTACGTGATTCCATCCCGTTTGATTGGAGAGGTGCGTGAAAGCGTGACGGAAGGATGGCGGACAGCGAGGGTGGTTCCGAGCAGGATGACGTATCATTCCTCCGTACGGTGAGTCTCACTTTCATATGAAAAGATGAGTTGATTTCAAAATACTACTGCATTGCTAACCCTAATCTGAGCATGCACACTATGCCAATGCTTCTAATATACATAAATCATAAACGTTAACGATCCCAAACCGCTTTGGACAGTTTGGTCCGTTTGTACATTGAAATATCCATGTTCAATGAATGTTTGAAGTATTTTGAACACGACGTTAAAAAGTGAACTCGTTCGAACCGTATTTTACGTCTCTTCGAATGCTTCTAAATAAACATCATCGTGTACGACTGCATAAATACTCGTCAGTGCTCAAGATCTTCGAGAATCCATTGTAACGTTTATGAAGCGTCGTAGGAAATTGTTACTTGTAAACTCTGACACCACTCCAAGAGAGCTTTATTACTGTTCAATGCATGTATGCACGTAGGACCGCGACTTAAAGCCGAGCAATTCGAAAGAACAAAATCAATAAGTGGGTTACTAGTAGAGTTTTTACGTATAAGAAGAAGAAAATGGGGATCCATCGCATCGTAGAAAGGCCTTAAAGCTTATATACTCAATGACCTTGACCTCGTTTTTATCACATAGAAGTTGATCGGGCAATCGCAGTGAGTCGAATAGTGCGGGGCTTTCAATTTCGTTAGATACCTCGTGGTACAAGCTCCGGTCTTAATGGGAATGCTTTAGGTGGTCCCGCGATTCCATTGTTATTGTACAAAGTAATTGTTTATTTAAAACGTAGCACGCGGTATCGATTTCTCGGTATAAAAAATACATAATAGAAGCGAACCTTCCCGGATTTTATGCCTTCAACGTGCGTCATCGATTTCTCGAACTATCTCCCGTTGAATTCAGAGGAAGATAAATTAAGCTCCCTGCCTTTCTCAGCCCTGACTAACGAGACGAGACAATACAAATGAGCGAGCAGCTATACAAGCTAATAAAGCAGCTGAAGAACTTTCAAGAGAAATTTTCTCGCGCGGCTTGGAAACTTAGAATCCATACTGTAATGTTATTCTGCTTTGGATTTTTTATACCGATGTGATACAGTTGTCTCAAGGAAGCAAACGCTTTATGAATGCTATCGCTATCAATTGCAAGGACTAAAAGGAGTAAGGTTACAGGTTAAACTTTTAGGTACTCGATGTTAACGTAGCACAGGTGTAAAACGTAGCTCAACGTCAGGTTATTTTTAACGCAAGCAACAATTGCCCCAGCATCCGCTTTGTTCTAAATGGGTTGGTCCGAACATCATTTTGTGTATATATTATCCTTATGGTTTTTCATTCCGAAAGTACAATAGATTACAGTGCATTGAAGTACATTTATGATAGTCTTATAAATGCTGGAAATTTTTAACATTGAAATTCTTTCCGAAGAAGTCATCATGTAAATAACTTCGTGGCCAAAATTAATTTCATATTGAGATATTAATTAAATACGTAATGCAGTCGTTGTAGGTGAATTTTTGTTCTTTCTTTTTTTTTTATCATCAGAACCATTCTTAAACACTGTTTGTATTCAACATATTTTTTTGGATTTTTTTTGCCGCCTCTTTCTTTCTTCCCGCGCCATTTTAATGTATTTCTCTTTCTCTTTATCTGACATCCTGCACCATATTTTCCCTGCAGCCTTTGCTACCTCGGTGACAGATTTACTGGGATCCTTGTAATACATGGTCAGGTAAAAAATGAAGAAAGGATTACGCGATATTGGAGTTTTATGACGCTTTCCAGATTTATCAGACTTCCTAGACTTGCATATGGACTTGGAACTTTGCGGTTTACTCTTTTTTGTACTGCTTGGAAAGCAAAAGCCAAGTACTGGCTCTAAATTTTGCTGTGGGCGATCCAGTTGCCGTGACTCCTCATTTTGTAAATTGATCTCATTGCTGTAACATATTGTACCTAAATATCATGCAATCCAGTACAATTTGGTGTTATAACAACATTGAGAGATTGGATGGGAGATATTGTAGAACAGATTATAAAAATAAAATAATTACCATGACTCTTCCATTTTATCCATATGGTCATCCATTATTTCTCGTTTATTATTGAACAGTTTACTTGATAATTTCACGTTTTTACCAATAAAACGTCAACGAGACAATTTAACCAAATTCCGAACAACTGAAGATCTTTTTCTAATTTTGTTCTGCCGTTGATAAAAGAAAATATATGTATAGGTGGTTGTTCTTGATTTTAACTTTCGAAACCTTTTCTCATGGTAAAGTGGGATTCACAACCTCCTGCAATGTGGAATAAACAGGGAGAATTGATTTTCTTGTTAATTAAGCATTTTCATACAGAATTTTTCAGTTTTGTGGAAATCCCGTATTTTTCCATGAACTTCCTCAGCGCTTACTATACATAGTATTTTAAATTACTTGAAAAACTGATATTGACGAAGGAACAGAAGGAAACTAAAGAAAGTTGTAACGATCATTTTCACTCTTATCATCTTTGGGATTTGATTCGGTAATTTCTCATGGACATCAAGTTTAATTAGTTTTCAATGACTGATTGACTATTACATTTCAATACTATAACCATAAACGTGTAATGTAAATTTAGTAAACCTGACATAAAACCTTCATTAGTTAAAAAAAATTCAAAACGATTCTACTATTAAATATAGGCAGTAGAATATTTATACCAACATATAAATTAAAGCCTTAAAATTTCAATGTTTAATTCAATTATACATTCATGGTTTTAACTTTGTACAGCGTAGCTAGTTATTAGCGTTTTCAGTAAACAAGGGAAAAAATAGATGAATTGCATATATGAAAGTATTATCTCGAAAATTTATAGTGAAAATTAATCAAAACTGGCTTATATCGTAAGTGAAAAAGTGGGTTGGTCAACATAATAAGACGTATCACGCAATGCGTAATCATGAGTTAGGTCTATCTACTACACATGAGACACGAATATTTATATAATTTTATGAAAACCTACTTCTGTTACTATAGATTAGACTAACTTTTTTCACTATTTCAAAATATAAAGTATTATACCCGATTATCATACAGATAGCAAGTGTATAAGCATCCAGTTAAAAATATAACGAAAGACAACCCCAAGCGTCCCTTTTAGTAAGAAAATTTTATCGCGCACCCCAAAGCAAAAAGTGATAGCCAAAGAGAAAAAAAGATAGAAGAAACCTTTAACTCATCCAAGAAAGAAATCGATATGGCATATTTTTCTAAGATATGGCCTTCGTCATATATGAAGGAAACCCCTTGAAACATCGAACAAACAAGGGTGCGTCGACGGATATGTCAAGGGTATAATTAGGATGGTGTTGTTCCATCGTAATAATTAGGTATACTTTCATAATGCTCCAGAAAACCACATAACGGAGTCATCTTGAAAGGTCATATCCTGTCGACGACAGTTGACGTTAATATATAAAAAAGTGATTTTAATGACAGATGTGAATCATAAAAAATGATATGACATAAGTAGTAATTCCAAAATAGAAAGTAGAATTTTTGTTAAAAAGATAAAGGCGAAATTTTTTTTTATTTGCGTCAAGATAAACGAGACCTTATTTTCCTCGTAAATCCTTGGCGTATCTTTGAACGTGTCCATCGTGCTGCTTTGGCAACTTATAAAATATATATATATATATATATACGTAGAATACAGTATTCGCATGATTTACGATCCCCTTTACCTATTCTAGGTATATGATTGTTCGGAATAATTTTATTGTTAGATATAGGGCTGCATCCTTGACTTGAAGCACTGAATGTCCTTGCTTCGATCGCAATGCCACGTACCAGTGACTGATGGTTAGGGGAATTGTAATAGATTTATTAAATTACTATTCCATTTATTCTTACCGCTGGATATTAAATAACTATGAATTTGCGGAATTATTTAATGGAAGTTATATTTTCACCAGGCTATGGAATATTTTGTAGTTTGAGAATTAATGCACTTTCGGAATTTGTAAGAAATGCGTACATATCCAAAAAGCATTGCGGCTTGCATGTCGTGCAGAATTTAATTCCTGCGTCAGGTATTATGTTAATCGTCACTTTTGCATCTTGTTACTGTACATTGCACTGTGTATATTGTTAGGCATGTAATTGCTATGTACATTCATTATACCTTTGTATCGTATGCACAATAATAATCGTGAGAAATACAACTCACGGTGTTACTTCTATAGGAAGATTTCAGTTTGTTTTAGAAATTTTGAGTATTTGACCGATTTAAGGAATACATGATTATATAGCTGGAAGATAATTTTTGAAAGAATAGTAAGTGAATCTTGAGGTGAGATGCTTATTTCCTGACTCGGTTTGCATCTGTGAGCCCAGCATATTCTTAAGGCCAGCCAAATTGGTTTTGGCACACGACGCAACTTTTGCCATTTGGCCCAGATCATATTTTACTATTTCGCAAAGCTCATTACTGGTAGCTGTTCTGAAGTTGTAATCGGCGCCTACATTGGTTTCCGATGCAATTTTCAGAATATTGAAATTACGTGAATTATAAAAAACAAATAAGAAATTTTTTTAATTTACAGGAGGACATGGTGTGTCTGTCTTGCACAGCAACAGGGGAGAGGGTTTGTTTGGCTGCTGAGGGTTTCGGAAACCGGCACTGTTTCCTCGAAAATATTGCCGATAAGGTAATCAAGAATTATATGCATAAGCTATATTAAGCGATATGAACTTAATTCAGATTGATATTTTGTTAATTTACTTATTTATTTCTTTTACAGAACATTCCTCCTGACCTGTCACAGTGCGTGTTCGTAATAGAGCAAGCTCTTTCCGTTAGAGCCTTGCAGGAATTGGTCACTGCTGCTGGTTCTGAGACGGTAACGTATTCTAGAATAACGGACCAAAAAAATGAAAACTCTTGTATACAAAGCTTGAGAAGCTTTTATTGCGGGTTTGAAAAGATCAGTATGCAGTGGGTACTGTACTTAAAAAAATTAATAGTATAGGAGTGGGCCATAAAATGTTGTACTTTGTGTTGTCATATGCAGCGCACACGATATTGTCTTTTTGTTATATCCGTAGACCTTAAATGCCCAAGCTCCAAAGCCTTCCATTTGTAAATAACTAAACCCGTCGATGGAATCAGAAAATATGAAATTATTATGCGTACAATTGTGCGTGTACAGTTGCTCACAATAAGTTGAAAAATCTTATTTTTCTATAAAATGCACACGATTGCTGTATTAATAGCAAACTGTATAGATTTAATTGAGAAATATTTTCTGATTACTCCCGCATCTCCTACCTGTCTAGTGTATCGCATGACGTACCGCAATCCGCAATACATTGATATCAGATCACTGCTTTCCTCTATCTCCGCGTATAAATTAATGTTGTTCAGTGCGCACTTCCCTCGAAATCTGTTAGACGTCATTCCGTAAACGAATTGTGTACGATCTGACAGCGCTTTGTAAGACGAGGGATTCGACATAGTCAGCATAAAAATTGACTTTTCTCTGTATTTTTTATTTGCAGCAGCAAGACCCTTTAGTAAGTATTTTTTCAAAAGTATCGATTCGGATTTCATTATTATTTATAGTCACTTATGATTTCTTCACTTATCTCATTTTATTCACAAGGATTGTTTTGCTTTTTTTTTCAAATTAACCGCCTTTACATCAAATCATTTGAAATCGGTAATGGGAATGTGATATATATATATATCATTTTTTAAACATATATCTTGATATTGATAAAATCATCCATTTCTTTTATCGCTGTGTGTTTAGAATTTGAACATTTTCATATTATGTTTGCTCCTAGATTCTGTGTTTCGACGATCCTTCTGTAATCCTTTTTTTGCCGCTTTCTTTGTTAATCTGAAATTTAGGCTGTGCTATTCGTGTGATTTTTTTTTTTCTAGATGAATTCTAAGGAATTCTAATTCTATTCTACTCTTTCCATCAGCATTTGCGCCGGTTGATTCTATTTTATCGAATTACGTGTAGGCAAATCCTAGAAACGTGAGAAATATGTCCGTTGTTACGACACGGGTCCTTAGATAAATAGAAGATATCGTAAAGCTTCTAAGAATTTCTATAGATCCGCCTTATTTCATTTCTAAAAATATATTTCATAAAATTTTGTTTTATGGCCTGAATGGAAACTAATATTGTGTACTTTAACGCTATTTGTAACGTATCTATAACAATATGCTATTATGGCCTTCTCTTATTGGTAGACTAATCGGTTTAGAATATTCACTTCATCAAAATGACAGTCTCCGAAAAATAACATATCGTCCAAACACTTATGAGTAACATTGTTTGGATATCATATGTTAAAAAATAAAAAATTAGTATCATTTGAAACACTATTCCTTTTTTAAATAATTCTTTCCTCGTGGTTATAAAACCTTATGTGTTTTCTACTTCATGAAAATGATTATCCATCGATATACAATTACTTAGAACTTTTGTAAATAATTGATTATCCTATTTGTCACTTCTTTTCAATATTGATTATTTCCTCACGCCAAATTCTGTGTACTAAAAAGAGTATAAAAGAATATGCTTTATAACATTATACTATACTTTTAGGGCAAGGGTACAGGATCTGGGCACAGAACATTGCTTTACGGCAATGCAATTCTACTCAGACATCAAAATAGCGACATGGTAAGTTGGAATTATATTCCATTTAGCTCTGATTAATTTCTCTAAACAAGATCCATATCTCATCCGTATTCACCTAGTACCTGGCGTGCTTATCGACGCTTTCATCGAACGACAAACTTGCTTTCGACGTTGGTCTACAAGAGCACTCTCAAGGTAAACTATTATGGAACCATATCTTATATGGAAGCTGTCAATTGTATATAACTTTAAATAATTATTTCTGTAGGAGAGGCTTGTTGGTGGACAGTGCATCCGGCATCGAAGCAAAGATCAGAAGGTGAAAAAGTGCGAGTAGGTGATGATTTAATTTTGGTGTCTGTCGCTACCGAGCGATACTTGGTGAGTATGTGTTTTATTCTACGTAAGTATAATATAATTCTATCATATCAATTGAAATTCCACTGTAGAATCTTTCATATTCGTTTCCTTCAGCACACAACAAAAGAAAATGACTTGTCAGTGGTAAATGCTTCTTTTCACGTGACTCATTGGTCCGTCCAACCGTATGGTACTGGAATAAGTAGGATGAAGTATGTCGGTTATGTGTTCGGTGGTGATGTGTTGAGATTTTTTCATGGAGGAGACGAATGTCTCACTATACCATCGACTTGGAATACATCTGCAGGACAAAAGTATACACTGAAGTTATCATATTAAACGACCATTCGATGAATAATTTAAAGGGTTTGATTATTAACTTTGTTTATTTTGACAATGCAGTATTGTAATCTATGAAGGCGGTAGTGTAATGAGTCAAGCTAGATCATTATGGAGGCTGGAACTTGCCAGGACAAAATGGGCTGGTGGTTTTATTAATTGGTTACATCCTATGCGAATCAGGCATCTTACTACTGGTCGTTATCTTGGTGTGAATGAGAATAATGAATTATATTTAGTAGATAGGTATGTAATTATTATTTTAAGGGCATTTATAAAGTCGAGATAGGACTTTACATAGAATTTTTAAGTATGTGATATTTTGTTTTAAGGAACGACGCAACTATTGAAACCTCAACATTCTGGCTTCGGCAAGAAAAGGATGATCAAAAGACTATTCTTGAAGATAAAGATTTAGAAGTAATCGGTTTACCCATCATTAAATATGGTGATTCCACAGTAATAATGCAACATGCTACGACGTGTCTCTGGGTGTCTTACAAGGTAATTAATATTATAATGAGGTCTTGTATCTTTATCATTAAAGAAACTAATTGTAAAATTTTTACTTTTAGTCATACGAGACGAAGAAAAAAGGGGTGGGAAAAGTCGAAGAAAAACAAGCGGTCTTGCACGAAGAAGGAAAGATGGATGATGGTCTCGACTTTTCACGGTCGCAAGAGGAGGAATCGCGTACTGCTCGCGTTATCAGAAAATGCAGTAGTTTATTTACTCAGTTTATCACGTGAGTATCGTGTCGTAATAAAATACAAACAAAAGATATATTTCATGAAAATTGAAATGACAAATTATTTGAGTACAACCTGCTAATGCAAACAAAAATGTTTTAGAGGCCTAGAAACCCTGCAGCTTGATAGAAGAGCATCCATGTTCTTTCAGAACGTAAATTTGAACGAAATGGTTATGTGCTTAGAAGATTTGATTAATTACTTTGCACAACCGGAAGACGACATGGGTAAATTTATACTTAATCTCGGCAACTTGCATATAACATATCAAATATGTTATCAAACATTTTATCTTTTCTATATCAGAACACGAAGAGAAGCAGAACAGATTTCGTGCATTGCGTAATCGTCAGGATCTCTTTCAAGAAGAAGGCATCCTAAATCTCATTCTGGAAGCCATTGACAAGATCAATGTGATTACTTCGCAAGGTTTTCTGGTGGCACTTTCTGGAGACGAGAGTGGTCAATCTTGGGATCAAATATCCGGTTATCTCTATCAACTTTTGGCTGCCATCATCAAAGGAAATCATACCAACTGTGCTCAATTTGCCAATAGCAATCGTCTCAATTGGTTGTTCAGCCGATTGGGATCTCAAGCCTCCAGCGAAGGCACAGGGATGCTGGACGTACTTCATTGCGTTCTTATCGATTCACCAGAGGCCTTGAACATGATGAGGGTAATTGATAATAGTATAATTATCTCTTTATAATCGTGGCTAAACACTAATGAACATACATCATCGTCACGTTTATCAATTTCAGGACGAGCACATCAAAGTTATTATATCTCTCCTGGAAAAACATGGAAGAGATCCTAAAGTATTAGACGTATTATGTTCTCTCTGTGTGGGTAACGGGGTAGCGGTTCGCTCCTCACAGAACAATATTTGCGATTTCCTACTTCCGGGCAAAAATTTATTACTGCAAACTCAATTAGTTGATCACGTAGCGAGTATACGTCCCAATATATTTGTCGGAAGGGTAGAAGGTTCCGCCCTCTATCAAAAATGGTATTTCGAAGTGACAGTAGATCATATTGAGCAAACAACGCACATGATGCCCCATCTTAGGATCGGTTGGGCAAACACAACTGGGTAAGCAATCAATAAGTATAAGTAAGATAGAAAGATACGGGAATTACTTTATTATGCGGATGAATTTTTTCAAAGGTATATGCCATATCCCGGAGGTGGTGAAAAATGGGGCGGTAATGGTGTCGGCGATGATTTATATTCGTTCGGTTTTGATGGCGCGAATCTTTGGACTGGCGGAAGGAAAACTGAAGTGGTATCAAACGCTACCGAACCATTTATTAGAAAGGGCGACGTAATTGGTTGCGCACTTGATCTAACAGTACCGATAATAACGTTCGCCTTTAATGGAATACACATAAAAGGATCCTTCCGCAATTTTAATCTGGACGGCATGTTCTTCCCTGCAATCAGTTGCTCCTCCAAATTATCATGTAGATTTTTACTTGGTGGTGATCATGGCAGATTAAAATATGAACCACCCGATGAATTTTCGCCATTAGTCGAGAGTCTTTTGCCTCAACAAGTTCTTTCGTTGGATCCGTGTTTCTATTTTGGCAATATGAACAAAGTTGTTCTTGCTGGACCATGGCTGGTTGAAGATGACACGGCATTCGTACCAGCACCTGTTGACACGTCAATGATCAATTTACCAGCTTATATAGAACAGATAAGAGATAAATTAGCTGAGAATATTCACGAAATGTGGGCGATGAATAAGATCGAAGCTGGTTGGATATTTGGAGAGCAAAGAGATGATCTTAGAAAAATTCATCCATGTATTGTGCAGTTTGAAAAACTTCCAGCTGCAGAAAAACGTTACGATACTCAATTGGCTGTACAGACGTTGAAGACTATTTTGGCTCTGGGTTACTATATTACTATGGATAAACCACCATCACGTATAAAAACTTTACGCTTGCCAAATGAACCCTTTCTACAAAGTAGTGGATATAAACCAGCACCTCTTGATCTTGGTGCGATTACATTGTCACCAAAAATGGAGGAGCTCGTAGATCAACTTGCCGAGAATACCCACAATTTATGGGCCAAAGAGCGAATAAGTCAGGGCTGGACTTATGGACTGAATGAGGACTCAGCAATGAGAAGAAGTCCACATTTGGTACCTTATCCAAAAGTAGATGAAGCTATCAAAAAAGCTAATAGAGATACTGCTAGTGAGACTGTAAGAACTTTATTGGTTTATGGATACATGTTGGATCCACCTACTGGAGAACAGCACGAAGGTAAATCAAGTAATTGGACAACTATTTATTACAAGTATTACAACAATAATTATTTTTTAGCACTGCTTCTTGAAGCTAGCCGATTACGTCAACTTTACTTCAGGACGTACAGAGTGGAGAAGCATTATGCTGTCAATAGTGGCAAATGGTACTTTGAATTTGAAGTACTAACTGCTGGTCCGATGCGTGTTGGATGGGCTAAGGCTGACTGCATGCCTGGTAGTATGTTAGGCAGCGATGAAAATACTTGGGCCTTTGACGGATACAACGTAAGTCTTATTTTTTTTATATATATATAATCTTTTACAGTAGCCATCGATTAGGGCAGCTTCAGATAAAAGTTGCAAATTATTACATATGCAGCTGCTAAGTAAGATCCTAAAGATGTTTCAGAGTCAGTATAAATATATCAATTATTTGTAAGAGGTAGGTGTTACATTTCTTATTCATACAGATCTAGCTGCATCTGTACTGTAAAAGTAAAGATTTTGTATTTGAAAAAAAAAAAGAAATGTCGATTTAATCGTTATCCATTGCAACAGGAATGTTATAGTTCAAGGTTGTAGAAAAGTGTACTGATCATTTAACGTTAATCACTACTTGTCAATAATTAGTAATTCATTAAAAATATGTCATCCTAAATATTAGGTGACCAAAGTACACTGCGGTACCAACGAATCTTTTGGTCACAAATATCAAGTGGGCGACGTAGTTGGCTGTTTCATTGACGTCCCAGACAGAACGATCAGTAAGAGTCCCATTTCCCAATAGCGAATAGCGGTCCACCATTTTTTCGTTTTTGGTCACGAATTGCCTTCGTCTCGCTCTATGTTCTTCTATGTTGATTTGGTTTTGCATCCTGTCCCTGAAGAATGAAATAAAATTTCATTTAATCATGCGTGTGGCGTAATCTTGAAATTGAAGTCTTGAGAGAACATTCAGAACAATTTGAAGAATGAATTTCACATTGATGAAATATCCTTTTTGTAAATATATGTATTTTTTCAATCTGAAATATACGATAGAAACTGCAAAATATTAAAATCGATCGCATGTTCTTTCAAACATCGAAAGGTTATACTACGCTTTATAAAAATGCTGAGGGCCTGTAAGATAACTGATAGGTTTTGGCGGCTACGTACTTAACATGACATAAAGAATGGCCACTATCGATCTACATACAAACTCTTGAACTGTTGAAATTTTATTTTAAGGAGGAAAAAGTGTACTCAAGCACGGCAGAAAGTTTCGGCAAACAATGGCAGGTTGGAGATGTTGTCGGTGTTTTCCTGGATCTTATTGACCGAACAATTAGTAAGACGGAATCTTTAAGAAAACGCTTTTGCGGCCATTTCAAGCTATAATCTGACCGTAGACATAGACTACTGGATATTCAGTTTAATACAACGATGAATTTCATGTACTTTTGAGAAATACTATACAATATTTTTACGGTATTCGTTCGTCATTCGATTTAATGAATGAATGATGAATGAATCATTTCCACTTCGATTTTAAAAACATCAATTTGAATACCGTAATTTCGTTAGATTATTTTTTCTTAAGATATTCTGTTCCTCATCGATTTTACTTTTTTCGTATGGCACAGAAAAAGTTCATAGTCTACTATTAAGACTTTATTAGTATATTTAACACTAGAACTATGATCACCAGTCAGTTTGACTGTTTTCAACGTAAATTTGACCTTAACAAAAATCTTCGGTGTATCTAGTGTTAAAAAAAATGAAAATCATCACGACAGCCGCAGTTGCTTTTATAAGCAAGCAATTCTTCAACGTCGTTTTTTTATCGTTCAAATACTGATTTAAAATTCTTGTAAATGATATCATTATCTCATTTATGTGTATAATTAATAATTATGCAATTTATCTATGATTTATCTGATATCCAGTATTCTACCCGGTATCATACAATTAGCGACAACAGCGCTGTCATTCATAGCTACTAATCATTAAAATGACGGGTGACCCCAAACTATAACTGTACAATATTATCCAATGAATCATGTAAATATTAATTCTATAGTAGGTTATAAAACATGCAATATCGACGAATAATTGGACGTTTTCCGCCATCATTTTTTTTCTTATCAATTTCAAACTGTCAGATTGAATGCATACTATATACTAATAAGATCCTACTGTATTGTATTACATGATATCTTTGGGGACCACCGTAGAACACTATTATTGTATTAGAGATACTGCAAACAATGTTTATGATTAGAATATAATTGATGTCTTTATGTAGAACAAAATTTAGACCTTTTGACATCCTTGTTTGTGCTTATAAATTCTTATTCTCAATAGCCGTCAGAAATGTCTGAATGCGCCAGTTCGGATGCATCCGAACGTAGTCAATTTTTTGTATTTAATCAAATCATTATCATCAATTACTAATTATGTTTTGCATGGTAATTTTGTTCTCAGCTGGTAACTACATTTTTTTGCAATAATGTCATATAACATTGATATCTCAATATCATTTAATTAATGACAATGCTCAGACATGTCCAATATTAATTGTACTGTATGTACAATTTCTTTTCATTTGTGCTTGTTTCTCCGTTTATATATTAACTACGTGCTGTTTCAAACATGCTGATAGCGACTTCGTGTTATGCTTAGCTGTTATGCCGTTATATTCCTTACATAATGAAAATGGTACGAAAGTCTGACTCTATTATTTCACCAAACACGATTATTACAAATGAAGAAAAACAGTATATTACAAAAATTTGTCTGTATAAAGTCATACATAAATTTATGTTGAAATATATGACTATTATTTCTTGTTTTACTTCAAATTTTATTGTTATTTAGAAGAAGATCTAAGAATCTATAATAAAATAGCTAATCA
The DNA here is from genome assembly GCA_030142595.1 of Trachelus iudaicus. Lineage (NCBI taxonomy): Eukaryota > Metazoa > Arthropoda > Insecta > Hymenoptera > Cephidae > Trachelus > Trachelus iudaicus. The sequence continues at coordinate 1,425,540 of JARQTH010000282.1, read as the reverse complement.
TTTCTAGTAAAAGAGTCAGTCATTGGTACCAAATAATATTACTAATTAACAACCAAATATTACAATGCAATTTATTTCCTAGGCTTTTCACTAAACGGAGAACTATTAATGGACGCACTTGGAGGTGAAACATCTTTTGCTGATGTACAGGGCGATTCATTTGTACCAGCATTTACACTTGGTGTTGGTCAAAAGGCAAAATTAACTTTCGGCCAGGATGTGAACACCCTGAAATTTTTTACTACTTGCGGATTACAAGAAGGCTACGAACCATTTTGCGTGTCAGTATTTCAGTTAATAAATGATCAAATAAATCTTCTGAATATTCACAGTCTTTTATAAAAATAACTATTTCATCGTAGGAATATGAATCGACCAGTGACATTTTGGTACACTAAAGATCAACCAATTTTCGAGAATACTGACGACATGGCTGACACCAGGATCGACGTAGCCAGAATACCAGCTGGTTCAGATACACCACCTTGTCTTAAAATTTCCCACAATACTTTTGAAACCATGGAAAAAGCCAATTGGGAATTTTTGAGGCTTTCCTTACCGGTAATATGTCAAACCAGTTTTGTCACGGAAGGTGAAAAATTAAGAAGATGGCAAGAAATCAAAATGCGTCAGAACAGACTACTAGCTGAACAACTTGAGCAAGGACACACTACACCATCAGCTCATATGGAGCAAATAATGAAATCTGGTTTCAGTATGAGTGACATTAAAGGTACCATTCTTTTCTTTGAGCAATATTGACTATAGCATAGTCATTCTTGTTCATGTAATAAACTTGTATTTTATTTAATACAGGATTGCAGAGAAATTACTCTGAAGATGCCGTTGAGGCTGATGAGATGATGAAGGAATCGCCATTGCCTATGCAACGTAATAAACCAGCAAGACCACCAAGAAAAGGATCTTTATATGGTTCACGAAATGCTTTGGATCGTGCTACCAGCGAAGGTGAAATGAATGGCTACAGTGACATGAATGGCGATGTAAAAGATGACAAGAAAAAACGTGGTCGTTCACCATTCCGGTAAATATAATAGCATTATTCGCTTTGGCACACGTAAATTAATAATAGCATTTTGTTTCTGTCAGCAAGCTTAGCAAAGAAATGGAGGATGTCTCGTAAGTTAATTGTACCCTCGTCGATATTGCAACCTATTGGCATTATTATCATTCATTCTTTAAGCAAAAATACTTGTGTACAGACGGAAATAATTAATATGAAATCATAATTCACGTAATAGCTGAAACAAATAATCGTTAGCGTATAGAATCATTACTTCTCGTAATGTCAAACAATTACATAATCTCGTGAATATGACATGACAATATTCATTCATGCAGGTCATCTAGATACTATTTGCGAAGTTTTAATTAATATGATATTATCCTTACAGATTCTTCTCCCGTAAAGTCAAATCACCGGATATCAAATCAAAAACACCAGAACCTCCATCCCGTTCGGATATATCCGACAGAAGTGCACAGCCGTTACCAATGTCAAGATTAGGAACACGTCCTGCACAAATACGAGCTTCTACAGTAAGTAAAGATTTATAAAATAATTATACATTGCAAGCAACAATGGCTATTTTATATTCTTCATTTCTTATTTCAGACCGATTTGAAAATGGTACCACCACAAATTCCGGAGCGCAATGCACCTAAAGCTATGTCGGTTCTTACCGGAACTGGCGTGGAATCCATTGGCAATGAGATTTTTGATTCTGAATGTCTAAAATTAATGAATGAATACTTTTATGGGGTCCGCGTATTTCCTGGTCAGGATCCCACTCATGTCTATGTTGGCTGGGTCACTTCACAATATCATTTGCATACTAAAGATTTCAATTTATCACGTGTACGCAAATCTTCGGTTATAATTGTAGATGATTATGATCGTCCAATAGACCAGTAAGAATTCTAATTTTAATCATTTTTTAATTGAATTTTCGGTCAACATATAAGATTGGATTATTTGAATAATTATTGATTATGTCTTCAGGGTTGATCGTCAAAGTTGTTACATGGTTCGAACTGATGAACTGTACAATGAAGTAACCCAAGATGCATCTGGTAAAGGTGCATCCCAGGGGATGTTCGTTGGCTGTTTCGTAGATACGGCAACCGGTTGGGTGTCTTTTACATGCGAAGGAAAAGAAACTAGTCACAAATTCAAAATGGAACCAGACACAAAACTATTTCCCGCCATCTTCGTCGAAGCTACCAGCAAGGAAATCCTTCAGATAGAATTAGGAAGAACTTCGACTACTCTACCCCTATCAGCTGCAGTTTTACAAAATTCAGAACGTCATGTGATACCACAATTTCCACCGCGACTTAAAGTTCAGTGTCTGAAACCTCATCAATGGGCTAGGGTTCCTAATCAATCGCTTCAAGTGCATGCATTGAAATTGTCTGATATTAGAGGATGGTCCATGCTCTGCGAGGATGCAATATCTATGCTAGCATTACATATACCAGAGGAAGACAGGTGTATTGACATTCTAGAACTTATTGAGATGGACAAACTTTTAAGGTGAATTATTTAATAGAATTTTATATTATCGGAGTAATCTATAATTTCACATGATCAATGAATTTTATTTTTATATTTTAGTTTCCATGCTCATACTTTAACGCTCTATGCTGCGTTGTGCTATCAATCAAATTATAGAGCAGCTCATGCACTTTGTCTTCACGTTGATCAAAAGCAATTGCTCTATGCTATTCGATCAGAATATATGTCCGGTCCTCTTAGACAAGGATTTTACGATCTTCTAATTGCATTGCATTTAGAGTCCCATGCTACAACAATGGAAGTGTGTAAGAATGAATATATTATACCGTTAGGTAAGTGATTTCAAGTAGAATTGATATTTAATATTTCAATGAAGCTAATATATAGAATATGTCTAAAATCAGGTCAAGAATTGAAGGATCTGTATGAGAACCCAGAGATGAAGCACAGCTTGAGGTATTTGGAAACCGAGTCAGTTCGACCTCAGATGAAGATGACTGACATCAAGTAAGTATTTGTTTTCCAAACTAGATGTGAACCCCCTACTAATTGTCGCCATCAAGGGTTCTTCCTTCTAGTGAAAATCAAAGTATCGAAAATATAAGAAGCCTATACAGTCCATTCTTTCCTCTGGATGTGGTTCGTGATTATGTAATGATGGCTCTGAATGAGGCGGTTGAGATCAATCAGGTTCATAATCGAGATCCGATTGGAGGAAGCAATGAAAATCTTTTCCTGTAAGTAAATCTGACTTTTGTAAACAAAACAAAAATGGAGTTTTTGTTGGAATTTTAACATAATAGTGTTAACGGAATTTTAGTTAACCTCGAAATTTTTTTCAGCCCACTTTTAAAATTGGTGGATCGATTGCTTCTGGTTGGAATGCTCAGAAACGAGGATATATTTAAATTACTGATAATGATTAATCCGGAAACTTGGGATCCTACATTTGATAAAGGTACTACAGTTACACACGTAACTGATAAAACAAGTTCCATACAATAATTAAAATTTGTTTACCTATCTTCAACATTTTGTAGAGGGAAAAGATGAACACAAGAAGGGTCTACTCCATATGAAAATGGCGGAAGGTGCTAAATTGCAAATGTGCTATTTACTTCATCATCTTAATGACATTCAACTGCGTCATCGCGTCGAATCTATCATCGCCTTCAGCCATGATTTCGTAGGAGAATTACAAGCTGATCAATTGCGTCGTTACATAGACATCAAACAGTCCGATTTACCATCTGCCGTCGCTGCTAAAAAAACTAAGGAATTCCGTTGCCCTCCCCGCGAACAGATGAATGCCATATTGAGCTTCAAAAATATTCAAGAAGATGACACTGAGAACTGTCCTTGTGGCGAGGAACTTATTGAAAAAATGAATAGATTTCACAGCGATCTAATGTCTTACGTCTCACTGCACGCACTTCAAGAAGCTGCAGACGCTGCTAACGAAGTGGTAGAAGAAACTCAAAAACCTGGCGCTATGAAAAGACTCTTCAACTTTATTAACACTGTGAAAGAGTTCGAGGAAGAGCAAAAAGTTCAGCCTGAACCAGAGAAAAAGACACCAGAAGGTAAGTATAACATTATTTGACAGATAAATGAAACTTTCTCGCAAGAAGTATATCGTAAAAAGCACAAATTTTATATGATAATTTTACTGATTACAGAGGTATTCCGCAAAGTATTGATAGCAACGATAGTGAAGTGGGCTGAGGAATCGCAAATAGAAACACCAAAACTCGTACGCGAGATGTTTAGTCTTCTGGTGCGCCAATATGACACAGTAGGCGAGTTAATTAGAGCCTTGGAAAAGACTTACGTTACCAACAGTAAAACAAGAGAAGACGTAGCTGAAATGTGGGTCGGCCTCAGTCAAATTCGCGCATTGTTACCAGTACAAATGTCTCAGGAAGAGGAAGAGCTTGTCAGAGAACGTCTATGGAAGCTGGTTAACAATCATACCTTCTTCCAGCACCCAGATTTAATTCGTGTTTTGAGAATTCACGAGAATGTAATGGCTATCATGATGAACACACTTGGTAGACGTGCTCAAGCACAATCTGATGCGCAAACGCAAGCACAAGTTCCTGAGGGTGAAACGCCTGCTAAAGAAAAGGATACATCTCATGAGATGGTTGTCGCATGTTGTCGATTCCTCTGTTATTTCTGTCGAACATCCAGACAGAATCAAAAAGCCATGTTTGATCACTTCGATTTCCTTCTGGAGAACAGTAATATACTTCTATCTAGACCTTCTCTGAGAGGTTCTACTCCACTCGATGTGGCCTATTCATCCCTTATGGAAAATACCGAACTAGCCCTTGCACTGCGAGAACATTATTTGGAGAAGATCGCTATTTATCTGTCACGTTGCGGACTGCAATCAAATTCAGAATTAATTGAAAAGGGTTATCCAGATCTTGGTTGGGATCCTGTAGAAGGAGAACGCTACCTTGACTTCCTAAGATTTTGTGTCTGGGTCAATGGTAAGTACCGTTTTATGAATAAATTTCGATCTGCAAAAACATTTATTATATTAAATCAATTGTAATGGTTAGGTGAAAGTGTTGAAGAAAATGCAAATCTGGTTATCCGTTTATTGATTCGTCGACCTGAATGTTTGGGACCAGCACTTCGTGGAGAGGGTGAGGGTTTACTGCGAGCAATAATGGAAGCAAACAAAATGTCTGAACGCATCGCAGATCGTCGAAAAGTAAGTAAAATTATGTAATTATAAAAAAGCCAAACAGTTGAGATAATTGAAGCAAAATTCAACAATATCTTAATGTACTTATTGTGTAAGTAAAATTGCATCCCCTAGGTATGAATTCCAAATACCGAATGTAAAAGCATGCCTAGTAGATGTGTATAGATATATGTATATATAAACGACACTTTTGGCACAACATTTTTGTATACTACTCTCGCATGAACACAACCCCATCACTAATAGGTACCAACTTAGCTTTATAAACAGGTACATGATGAAGCCGAAGGAGCCGCAATGGTGATGCAATTCGAGCATCCCCTACCGGAATCTGATGAGGATGAAGACTATATTGACACTGGTGCGGCAATTCTTAACTTCTACTGTACACTGGTCGATCTACTTGGACGTTGTGCACCGGACTCTTCAGTTATTGAACAAGGTAATTATCGTTTACCTACATGCAAATAACTATCATAAAGAACACTCTAATTTTTTATTCTATAGGAAAGAATGAGTCTCTTCGTGCAAGAGCTATTCTACGATCACTGGTACCACTGGATGATCTTCAGGGTGTCCTGTCGCTACGATTTACTTTATTGAATCCGGCTGCTGGTGAAGATAGGCCAAAGAGTGATATGCCATCAGGTTTGATTCCAGGACACAAGCAAAGTGTTGTATTGTTTTTGGAACGTGTATATGGTATTGAAACACAGGAATTGTTCTTCAAGTTATTAGAAGAAGCTTTTCTGCCGGATTTAAGGGCAGCTACTATGCTTGACAGGGTTAATATTTGAATTTATATGTTTACCCTCCTATGTTTTATATATGACGCAAGATGAAATATCTTCGTTTCATTTACAGAATGATGGATATGAGTCGGATATGGCACTTGCTATGAATCGTTATATAGGAAATAGCATATTGCCTTTACTGATCAAACATTCAAAGTTTTATAACGAAGCTGATAATTATGCCAGCTTACTCGATGCAACACTGCACACTGTTTATCGATTGAGTAAGAATAGAATGTTGACAAAAGGTCAGCGTGAAGCCGTATCAGACTTCCTTGTAGCATTAACAAGGTAATTTATACGAGTCAGCGATTTATTGGAATAGGAAAAAAGATTGAACGTTACACGTTAATTCATTTTTACGAAATTTCAGTCAAATGCAACCAAGTATGCTTTTGAAACTGCTACGAAAATTGACAGTGGACGTTTCCAAACTATCTGAATATACAACGGTAGCTTTACGTGTACGTAATTACCTTTTATTCGTTTGAAATTCTGTGAACGTAATTATTAATTAAATATCATTAATTATATTCGATATGTCTGTTACTAGTTATTGACTCTGCACTACGAACGTTGCGCTAAATATTACGGGTCAACTGTTGGTCAAGGGTCTTACGGTGCATCAAGCGACGAAGAGAAACGCCTAACCATGGTTCTCTTCAGTAACATATTCGATTCATTATCCAAAATGGATTATGACCCGGAATTGTTCGGAAAAGCTTTGCCATGTTTGACAGCCATTGGTTGTGGATTACCACCCGATTATTCCCTGTCAAAGAACTACGACGATGAATGGTACGGAAGTAAATCAGCATCCACTCAATCGCCCGATGGACCGTACAATCCTCAGCCAATTAACACGTCCAGGTATTGGATAAATGATGATTTTTCATAATGCAGATTACGAACATCTAAACGTCATTAATGTAATTTTACTTCTGACAGTGTGGTTCTTAACAATGACTTGAACCAAATAGTTCAGAAATTCTCAGAACATTATCACGATGCTTGGGCTAATCGAAAACTAGAAAATGGTTGGACATACGGCGAACAATGGTCAGATGTCAATAAAACACATCCAAGATTAAAACCATACAATATGTTAAATGATTACGAAAAAGAACGATATAAGGAACCAGTTAGAGAGAGCTTAAAAGCTCTGCTAGCAATAGGATGGAGTGTTGAGCATGCTGAGGTGGATGTTCCATCTACGAGTCGTAGTTCAATGAGAAGATCATCTAAAAGTCAAGTATGATATAAAAGTCATTAATTTAATCTATATATTGCATTCACTGATCCTGTAAATTAAATGTTGCTCCTGCTATGGTTAAGATAGGAAGCAGAACTATTTGCTGTTATATGGATCGTGACCTGTCTTAACCATTTATTTTTTTTTTAATTTTTGTTTACCCATCACAAATCTAATCGAAGCGTTCTGGAGGACTCACATTTTCAGGGCGATTCGGCAAATCCGTTCAACTATAATCCTCATCCGGTGGACATGACCAATCTGACTTTGAGCAGGGAGATGCAAAACATGGCTGAGCGCTTGGCGGATAACGCTCACGACATTTGGGCTAAGAAAAAGAAAGAGGAGCTGGTTACTTGCGGTATATCTTAAACTTCATATGTAATCATGCCAATTGATTAATTGTTAATTACGTATACCACTTCATAGGGGGCGGAATTCATCCACAACTTGTTCCTTACGATTTGCTCACGGACAAGGAGAAAAGGAAGGACAGGGAGCGATCACAAGAATTTTTGAAATATCTACAGTATCAGGGATATAAACTACACAAACCAAATCGTGGTGGTACAACTGATACAGAAGTCGCTGGTGCTGGAGCAGCTGTGGAATTACGCTTCGCATACTCCTTGTTGGAGAAGTTGATAGCGTACTTGGACAAGGCGACAATCAACATGAAGTTATTGAAGCCATCGGATACGTTCAGCCGACGAAACAGCTTTAAAACATCTACAAGGGACATAAAGTTCTTCAGCAAAGTCGTGTTACCCTTGATGGAGAAGTACTTTAGCACGCACAGAAATTACTTCATAGCAGTAGCTACAGCAACGAACAATGTTGGCGCCGCTTCTTTGAAAGAAAAGGAAATGGTGGCTGCTCTATTCTGTAAACTTGCAAGTTTATTACGTTCGCGGCTTGCTGCCTTCGGGGCTGACGTCAGAATTACTGTGAGATGCTTGCAAGTACTAGTGAAGGGAATCGATGCAAAATCTCTTGTAAAAAATTGTCCAGAATTTATTAGAACCTCCATGTTGACATTCTTCAATAATACTGCTGACGATTTGGGACACACGATATTGAACTTGCAAGAGGGGAAGTACAGCCACCTCAGGGGTACTCATTTGAAGACTTCAACCTCACTGTCATATGTCAACAGTGTTGTGCTTCCTGTGCTTACTGCTATGTTTGATCACTTAGCAGCTTGCGAGTATGGAAGTGACTTGCTACGTAAGTAACTTCATTATATTCGTTATATTTTTATAACTATGTTGATATAAGGTACTAAATATTTCTTTCTTGAATTGCAGTCGATGAGATTCAAGTGGCTTCGTACAAAATGCTGGCATCTCTGTATACGCTCGGTGTGGACCCTACTTTAACACATGATAGAAAGTACTTGAAGACGGAGATAGAACGTAATAAACCAAATCTCGGTTCTTGTCTTGGTGCTTTCTCGAGTTGCTTCCCCGTGGCTTTCCTAGAACCGCATCTCAATAAGCACAATCAGTTTTCACTGTTAAATAGAATCGCTGATCATTCGCTGGAAGCTCAGGATATAATGAGTCGTATGGAATCAAGTATGCCAACACTAGAGACTATCCTGACTGAAGTCGATCAGTTTGTGGAATCTGACAAGACTTATAGCGATGCTCCACATGTGATTGACGTGATATTGCCATTGCTCTGTTCCTACTTGCCCTTCTGGTGGGCCCAAGGGCCTGATAACGTCAATCCCACAGAAGGGACATACGTGAGTATGGTAACGAGCGATCACATGAATCAACTGTTGAAGAACGTACTTAAACTCATCAAGAAAAATATCGGTAATGAAAATGCTCCATGGATGACACGTATTGCTGCTTATACTCAACAAATCATTATCAACTCATCCGAAGAGCTGCTCAAGGATCCATTCTTGCCGCTTGCTGAGCGTGTCAGGAAACGTACTGATAATATGTTCCATAAGGAGGAATCATTGCGAGGATTTATAAAGTCATCGACTGATGATACGTCACAAATTGAAACACAGATCCAGGAGGACTGGCAACTTCTCGTTAGGGATATATACTCGTTCTATCCATTGCTCATTAAGTATGTTGATCTTCAACGTAATCATTGGCTGCGGAATAATATACCGGAAGCGGAAGATCTTTATAACCACGTTGCTGCGATTTTTAACACTTGGTCAAAGTCCCAGTACTTCCTTCGAGAAGAACAGAACTTTATATCTGCTAATGAGATTGATAATATGGTGTTAATTATGCCTACGGCTACTAGGAGACCTGCTACCGTTTCTGACGGTACCACACCATCAGGAGGTGGAAAGGTAGATATTTCATTTGTTTCTAAATTATTCGTACATCTGTGATTATATTCTTGTTACCGTGTTGTATACCTTGTTGTTGAACAGAAAAAAAAGAAACATCGCGACAAAAAGAGGGACAAGGATAAGGAAGTACAAGCATCTCTAATGGTTGCCTGTCTTAAGCGATTGTTACCAGTCGGTTTAAATCTTTTTGCTGGTCGAGAACAAGAACTGGTCCAGCACTGTAAGGACAGATTCTTAAAGAAACTTCCAGAACATGAGATTGCTGAATTCGCCAAAACACAACTTACACTACCTGACAAGATCGATCCAGCGGATGAGATGTCATGGCAGCACTATCTATATTCGAAACTTGGACAGAAAAAGGATGTCACGGAACCCGTCAAAGCTCAACAACTCGACGAAGTTGTAGCTAGGATTACCGCCATGGCTAAAGTACTTTACGGTCTCCATATGGTAGGTAAAACTCTCGACCGTTAAGCGAACCATTGACACTGAATAGTAAAAGCCTTATGTTACGTTTATTATTTTTCGAAAAAAAAAAAATACGAAACGCATTATCTCGGTAAGTTTCATATAAATTTGGTCTTTGTTTTCGAGTAGATAGACCATCCGCAGCAGCAGAGCAAGAGTAGTTACCGATCGGTGGTCTCTATTCAAAGAAAACGAGCAGTTATTGCTTGCTTCCGTCAGACCTCCCTACATTCCCTACCCAGGTACCCTATTTTGTTTGTTCATTGTTGTTTTGGTTTTTCAACAGTACATGCTGCTTCTTATTATCATTCTTTAAGTTGTCCCGTCTACTTTTAAACTGAAGATGAAGTGATTAAGTCGTTTTGGTTTTCATGTCACTACGTTATTATATTTCACACAAATTACTCCATAACATGATTAATTTTGAATACCGATTTTGTACTTACTGTCATAGCAATTTTACATTGTAATACGTAAGTATATACAAATTTCAAAAAACTGAACAATTCTGGGATATCCCTGAAGACTAATATTGTTGTGGTTGATGAAATTTAGTCGTGACTTAGCATATACAAAAATATATAATATAATATAATAATTATAATTCTAACAAAAAACGCAATGTGTGTGCATGCTGCTAACAGGCAACTAAACCACCCCCATCGCGAGATGGATGGAAACGTGTGTTATGTGCAGCTAGAAAGAGAGCAGCTATTGCATGTCTCCGTAGTGAACCCCTTTACAAATTGAGAAGGTAATAGGAAAAAATTAAACGTAGGACAGGTTTTGCGATAAATATTTCGCATACTTAATTATTTTATTAACTATTTTTCCCTCTTTGGCATCAATACACTGAACTTCAATGTCGTAGGCATCGGGCAATAAACATCTTTGCAAGAACTTACTACGAGCTCTGGTTACAAGATGAAAATGTGGGACAGGAAGTTATGATTGAGGACCTTACGGTAAAGAATCGTTATGATAATTTTCATACAACTTCAACATTTTCATGGGAAAATAAGTGTTTATAGGTTTTTGGTTTCTGTTTAGCAATCCTTTGAAGAGGCAGAACTGAAGAAGATGGATAAAGCAGAAGAAGAAGGGAAACCAGATCCTTTAACACAATTAGTTACGACTTTCTGTCGTGGAGCAATGACAGAGCGTTCCGGTGCACTTCAAGAAGATCCACTTTACATGAGTTATGCACAAATCATCTCCAAATCTTGTGGTGAGGAGGAGGAGGAGGGTGAAGAAGAAGGTGGCGGTGAAGAGGAAGGCGGTGCTTCCATCCACGTGAGCAGTTATTTATTTCTAAGATAATGAAAAATGGATTAAGATAAACAACATTTTTTATAACAAAATTATTACCACTACACATTCTTCTTCTCGTTTATTAACGCATGTCCTATTCTTTTTTTTCCTTACTAATCGACTAGCCAGGGCAAAAGCTTCTTATGGTAAGATTAAGTAATTACCACAAGTCCCCATCCAGTATCTGATGAGAAAATTTCATTAACCCGCTATAAGAAAGTTATTGTCCAATTAAATCTGGATAATATAATCCACTGACTAATTATACTAATCAAATTAATATTAAAATTTTCATTGAAATCTGAAGAGGCCTATGCATAAGCTCATGGTAAGATAATATTGAGCTATGAAGTACTAATGAAGAATTAATCATTAATCATTAAATTATTTGTATAACTATCAAATTATCATCCTTCTAGGAACAAGAAATGGAGAAACAAAAATTGCTTTTCCACCAAGCGCGTCTTGCGGATCGTGGGGTTGCTGAAATGGTGTTGCTTCACATCTCAGCCTGTAAAGGTCTTCCCAGTGAGATGGTCATGAAGACATTAGAATTAGGTATCTCCATTCTTCGTGGTGGTAACATCGAAATCCAAAGGGGGATGTTGAATCATCTCAAAGAGAAGAAAGATGTTGGTTTCTTTACGTCAATCGCTGGCTTAATGAACTCATGCAGTGTCTTAGACCTGGATGCATTTGAAAGAAACACCAAAGCTGAAGGTCTTGGTGTTGGATCCGAAGGAGCTGCTGGTGAGAAAAATATGCACGATGCAGAATTCACGTGTGCCTTGTTCCGGTTTATCCAATTGACATGCGAAGGCCATAATTTGGGTATGTATTGCAATGACATAATTGGCATAATGACATAATAATGACAACATAATTGTTCAATATCATTTGATAGTACTATTTTCTTTTACAAACAGATTGGCAAAATTATCTCAGGACACAGGCTGGTAATACAACCACTGTTAATGTAGTCATCTGTACAGTCGATTATCTTCTTCGGCTTCAGGAGTCCATCATGGATTTTTATTGGCATTACTCTAGCAAGGAGTTAATTGATCCCGCTGGAAAGGCTAATTTTTTCAAGGCCATCGGAGTCGCTAGTCAAGTTTTCAACACTTTGACTGAAGTCATTCAAGGTCCTTGTGCTCAGAATCAGCAAGCACTTGCGCATTCCAGGCTTTGGGATGCTGTGGGTGGTTTTCTGTTCCTTTTTTCACACATGCAGGATAAATTATCGAAACACTCTAGTCAAGTAGACCTCCTCAAAGAACTTTTGAACTTGCAAAAGGACATGATTACTATGATGCTTTCTATGCTTGAAGGTAGGTCTCGATTATGAAAATTATACCATTGTACATATGGTTTTCCCAAAATTAAGTGTAATTTGACACATGTTAATGAATCTAGGTAATGTGGTAAATGGTACTATCGGAAAACAAATGGTGGATACGTTGGTGGAATCAGCTAGCAACGTGGAGTTAATTTTGAAGTACTTTGACATGTTCTTGAAGCTGAAAGATCTTGTCTCATCTCCAAGCTTCTTGGAAGTTGATCTTAATAACGATGGTTGGGTATATCCGAAAGATTTCAAAGAAAAAATGGAACAGCAAAAGAGTTACACAGAGTAAGATATAAAACAATTAATTTTATTTATCTTTCCTATTCCATTCATTGTATCATTGACCATATATTTTTAGTGAAGAGATTGAATTCTTATTGGCATGTTGTGAAACGAATCATGATGGAAAAATTGATTATGTCGCTTTCATGGATCGGTTCCACGAACCCGCTAAAGAGATCGGTTTCAATCTTGCCGTTCTTCTTACCAACTTGTCAGAACATATGCCGAATGAACCGAGATTAGCAAGATTCCTTGAAACTGCCGGTTCTGTACTGAACTACTTCGAACCATTCTTAGGAAGAATCGAAATTTTGGGTGGTAGTAAAAAAATTGAACGGGTCTACTTTGAAATCAAAGAATCAAATATCGAGCAATGGGAGAAGCCTCAGATAAAGGAATCAAAAAGAGCATTCTTCTATAATACCGTGACCGAGGGTGGTGATAAGGAGAAGTTGGAGACCTTCATTAATTTCTGTGAGGACGCCATCTTTGAAATGCAACATGCAAGTGCGTTGATGGCAGTCGAAGAGAGTGGCGGAATTGGAAAAGCCAGAGAATCATCTTACACTTACATGACAGAAGATGATGACGAAAGAAACAAAGATCCCATAAGACGAGGAATTCAAGCGTTCAAAGATGGCGTATATTTCTTTTTCTCAATGTTCTCGCCTACGAATATAAAAAACAAATTCGCGGAAATGCAACAAATGACGATACCAGAGCTCTTTGTTGGTTTCTTTAAAGTAATTTTCTACGCGTTCTATTACTCTGGCTTTGGTGTTGGTTGCGTTATTAGATACTTCATGAGACTGCTTCTTACTTTGATGAGAGGTCCTCATATCGATGAACCCGTTGTTGAAATAAAAGAAGAAGAAGAAAAGCCATTCCGACATCTACCCGCTTTGCCACCAACACCGGATGAATCAAATTTACAGGTAAAGAGAGTCGATTCAATATCATTTTCATTCCTCACAAATCTTTGATAAATAAATATCTATTTTCTAATAACCAGGTTCAAGCGTTTGGAATGGACATTACAAAAGAGGAAGGTGGTCAAATAAAATTAGCACCTCATGAATCGGCAGCTTCAACTCCGCAATCAAGTATGGAAGAGACAGGTGAGAGTACCCCTGATGAAGGTACGGGTGAAGACACTATAAGAGCAGATGGTATTAGTGGTGAATTAGAGGCTCCTGTTACTCTGGCTGATCTTCTGGGGTATGTAAATTATACAGATTGTATAAAATATGTGTATAATTATATTTTTGTTGAAATTTAATGCATTTTACGGTTTATCTTTGTACAGTGGAGAACAAGCAAGAGCTCAGGCTGCAGCCGCGGCCGAAGCTGCTGCGCAACAACAGGCAGCTATGGCGGCAGTTGAAGCGGAACATAAACAGGACACAACAGCAGAACCATCAGCAGCATCCAGTATAGATTTGTCAGAATATACTCATAGGATCGTATCCTTCCTTGCTAGAAATTTCTACAATCTTAAATACGTTGCTCTGGTTCTTGCTTTCTGTATCAACTTCATGCTTCTCTTCTATAAGGTACGATAGTTATCAAATAATACCCTGTGCTGTGTAACGAATTGATGTAACATGAAGCATAACATATTATTTAATCAGGTTACTTCACTGGGCGACGATAATGACGGAAACGGGAGTGGAGATTCGATGGCTGACTTATTAGCGGAAATGTCTGGTGAAGGGTCTTCCAGCGGCAGTGGTAGTGGAGTCGATCTCGGTAGTGGTGGCGATGGTGAAGGTCCTGAAGAAGAAGAAGATCCTTTAGAATTTGTTGAAGTATCAGAAGACTTTTACTATATGGCGCACGTTATGAGGTTGATGGCTGCTCTTCACTCTATAGTTTCTCTAGCTATGTTGGTCGCATACTATCATCTTAAGGTAAAAAAAAAAGATCTAATTTTTATTCAAATATGTATTAACGTACCTTTTAATATGTATCAGGTACCTTTGGCTATTTTCAAACGTGAAAAAGAAATCGCACGTCGCGTGGAATTTGATGGTCTGTACATCGCTGAAACACCTGAAGAAGATGACATCAAGGCTCATTGGGATAAAATGGTGATATCAGCCAAATCGTTCCCTGTTAATTACTGGGACAAATTCGTAAAAAAGAAAGTCCGACAGAAGTACAGCGAGACATATGACTTTGATTACATCAGTAATTTGCTTGGAATGGAAAAGACTTCTTTCAGTCAGCAAGAAGATGAGGGCTCTGGATTAATACACTTGTAAGTATTGCTGAGTGGCAGGTATTGAATTTTTTGGTTGACACTTTACTTTTTACAGCATCATTAACATTGATTGGAGGTATCAAGTTTGGAAGGCTGGCGTTACCATTACAGATAACGTGAGTAGATTAAAAAAAATGTATTAATTCGTATTGTAATTTCATTGTATTTAATGTATATTAATTGTAATTTTAATTTTTGCATTATTTACTTGCAGGCTTTCCTCTATAGCTTATGGTACTTCACTTTCTCAATTTTGGGAAATTACAACAATTTCTTCTTCGCGGCTCACCTGCTAGATGTTGCTGTCGGTTTTAAAACCTTGAGAACCATTTTGCAGTCCGTAACACACAATGGCAAGCAACTGGTGTTGACTGTTATGTTACTTACCATTGTTGTCTACATATATACCGTAATCGCCTTCAACTTCTTCAGAAAGTTTTACATACAGGAAGAAGATGATGAAGTTGATAAAAAGTGCCACGACATGGCGACGGTACGAAATTGTCAATTTATGACTGGCAGTTTCAATTTTGCGTCAGTAATATAAGCATTATTTTTGTTCGTGTAGTGTTTCGTGTTTCATCTTTACAAAGGCGTCAGGGCTGGTGGAGGCATAGGTGATGAAATTGGTGAACCTGACGGTGACGATTATGAAGTATATCGTATAATGTTCGACATCACATTCTTCTTCTTCGTCATTGTCATTCTTCTTGCCATCATTCAGGGTATGTAAATTAGTAAATTCGTATAACTTTTGTACGTAGTACATTACATGCACGTTAAAATTTACGAACGAATTTATCAATATTCTAGGTCTGATCATCGATGCTTTTGGAGAGCTTCGTGATCAATTGGAAAGTGTCAAAGATAACATGGAGAGTAATTGCTTTATCTGCGGATTAGGAAAGGATTATTTTGATAAAGTACCACATGGTTTCGATACACACGTTCAGCAAGAGCATAATCTTGCTAATTACATGTGAGTATTGTTTACTGTACATATGCAATTATAAAATAATTTCGTATAACAATTTATATTAAATAAATGTTTCTTCATATTTAGGTTCTTCCTTATGCATCTAATTAATAAACCAGACACTGAGTACACTGGTCAGGAGACTTACGTCTGGAATATGTACCAACAGAGAAGCTGGGATTTCTTCCCTGTTGGTGATTGTTTCCGTAAACAGAACGAAGCTGTTGAGGAAGAAGCAAAGAAGAAATAAACTGAAGTTTTGTAATAAGTTTTATTGGATAATGCACGCGAGAATGAATAATTTATTCATTCTAATCAACAAAGGAGAATTTCATCCTGTTCTTCTCGATTCGATGCGTCCCAGTAATGAAGACAAGAGCATAAAGAATACGACGCGTTACAATCAAATTTTCGAAACTATACATTTTATATTCAAATTATGAGATATTTAGTCTACTTAAAATTAAGGGACTTTCTTTAATTTTGAATTTTACACGCACCGTTTACCTCGCAGCAGTTGACTCGTCTTTTTCGATTTTTGTGTTTTGGGAAATGATGCTAACTTCGGCCATGTAAAAAATTAGGGTTCTAATGATTTCGTGGAAAAAAAAAAGATGTCAAAAATCTTGTCGTACGTCAATGAGAATGTTAAAAAGGGCCACCGACTACTGTAGGAGATTTACGTATTTTTGCAAGAATTAATTTCAGGACTCATAGTTGGAATTCATCGAATTTTTTCATTTGTAGATAATCACACAGTGACCGTGGTGTCAATTATTTCTTCTACCCACCGTATAATGTAGGCCATTATAATTTAAAGAAGAAATCGACTGCACAAATTTATTTATTCACTAGTAAGTCTGCAGTTATAATTGACATCCCTATTTATACGTCAGATGGACTCCGCTAATATAATTATACAAAATATACATAATGCCGATGAAGTTTTGACAAATGATAATTATACGTAAGTTGAATATATTAAAAATATATAATACGTAAACTTCCGACGATATGTAAAATTTTCATCATGACCGGTGACTGAGTTCGCATATCTCAGAATGTCAATATATTGTAAATAAAACTTTTTCGACAGGGCAACCTGAAATGACGCAAAGTTTATTGTCGGAAAATTCTATCACTGGGTGAACCTTCCGATTGTTAAAAAACAATGTAATCAATCCTAATCCTATACACAGTTCATGATTTGTATCATTATTTATACAATCACATTATCTATTATCAGTTTTCATTATTCAATAGTAAGATCAATGCATTCCCATCTAGCTATCTTTTACCTACAAATGCAGGGTGTCTAAAAATCGATAATTAAATAGAATGCGACCATTTTCTTCGTCAACACTTTGAAAAATACTGGCTCCATTTTACTACTTGTACGCATAAGAAAATTTAGTAACACTGTAAGGCTTGTATTCTCGACAAGAAGAGAGAAAGGAAAGGGTCGCGCACGCGCCTTTGTAAATTCTAGGATGCCAGGGTGAAAATGCACCATAACATGGGAGTGTCAGCGGGCGGCCGTCTCAGCACTCAAAATCCAAATATGCAACCCCAAAATGGGATTTGTGACAAGATTGAAAATTACATATCCGAATTGGGACAATGGTACGTGATCATGACAATTTTCAAAATCGCTACGTGACTCCGTTCAATGGGATTTAAGTGTGTGTCTCAACAAAGGGTAGTTTATCACAATATGAGAGTGAAGTGACAGTAGTACGTATATAGTAGGTGTTTACTACGCCACTACATGCGTATTATTACTACGCTTACGTGCGATTCAAAGCGCAAAGCATACCGGCCGGTCATAGCCGGCATTATTGATTAAAATACTTTATTTGGTTTTAATAAATTCTATTTTGCAAATTTTAGATACATAAGTAGTTGACATGTGCATATGATTGAATCCGCATTTACATGTTACTTTATCCTACTTTACCATATAGGGTGTAAATTTCAATAAATCGTGTAATTGACATGATGCATTGTCAAATTTTCAAACGTTCATCGTGTAACAAAATATATGATATGGCTCAGGTGTTTGTTGTTCATGAACTTATTTCTAATACACTATGAATTTATTATATAATGCAACCAATGTGTAATTTTTGCAATTTTATTATACCTTAAGAGCTAAACCATGCAACATGGTCATAAAATCTACTTCCATTTTCACAACTTTCTTGCATTAAAATGGATCGAGATTTTATGACCACCCCGTATATCTTTTCTTAATATACAGTTTATATTACAGGGCCGTATGGAGAGCAATAATAATGGGCCAATTTCTGTCTATAGTACTTTGCTTTATGACACTCTTTAATCATCACATTAACGCGGGATACGAATTTTCATTGTCAACAGGTAATTTCTTTTAATTTTACCTAACCATAAAGATTCATTATAAACGTTAATTTCGTGTATATAATTCTTATATATCATAGGACAAAACTTGCCACATTATGTGATGATGTGTATGGTCTACACGTCTTGGCTTTCTTGTCGAGGCGTAGGAAATGGTTTAATCTCTGTAATTAAAGCTCGAGGTTGGAGATATTTGCTATTAGCTCTCATTGACGTCGAAGCAAATACGTTGCTCACATTATCGCATCGATTTACTAGTCTTGCCAGCATACAGGTATTTTCATATTATTTATTATATTAGTTTGAAATTGATAATGTAATAATATTTTAGATACTGGATTGCGTGGCAATACCCGTGGCTTTAGCTCTATCGTGCTTAGTACTTGGTGTAAGATACAGAATGGTGCACATTGTTGGGGTATGTGTTTGTCTAATGGGTGTCGGATGTCTAGTTTGGGCAGGAATTGATGATCACAAGGATCCATCATCGAGCGGCAAGTTGACTAATGACTAAACAATTGAAAATGAATTTTACAAAATAAAAGATTCGGTCGGCCGTTATAGAAAAATGAAAATATGCAGGTAGAAATCAACTCGTTGGCGATATGCTATGCTTGGGTGGTGCCGTCTTATTTTCGGTGGTTACTGTACTACAAGAACTTGCCGTTAAAACTGTAGATATTATCGAATACTTGGGAATGATCGGTTTCTTCGGTATGATCATCAGCTGTTTGCAAACGTGAGTTATAATGTATAACGATAGTACCGGTTCTTATGATATATATGTATATATAAATCTATATAAACGCAATTTTTTCAGAGTTATCCTAGAAAGGCAAATAGAATATTTTGAATGGGAGAAGTTCGCACCGGTTATACCGTTTCTGGTGGTTTACTGTATCACGCAATTTGTATTTTTCTCCCTTGTGCCTGTTATATTATTTGAATCCGGCGCTACGGCTTTACAATTAGCACTCTTGACTGCAGACTTTTTTAACATTCTTTTCGGAATGCTAATACGCCAGTACAAGGTAAATTATTTAACTGGCGTAACATATAACAATTTAATAACGTTAATCATAGTTCATGTCAGGTATTTACAGAACTTAATAATTTCTAATAAAATGCGTATTTGTTAAATTCTAGTTCAATACTCTATATTTTCTTTCCTATACTCTCACAATGACGGGTATTTATATTTATGCAATAAAAAGAACGCCAATGTCCTCGAATTCGCGAAGACAGCACATTGAACCACCAGCACCAGACTACAGGTAAAGTTCATTAGAAAAAATATATACATATATATTGTCTATTGTGTTGCGTTATAATGCTCTTTGACTAATTTTGAATACACGTTGATTGATAATGAATTAAAGTGACATCGTTTTAAGACACATGCCCCACCCTGATGTCGGTGAGGTGGAAATGGCTACTAGTTCAGGAATGTCGGCAGTTAGTGGTACACTTGATATAAGAGCGTCCACACTTGGCAGTGAAAGAGAAACTGTCGATGCTACGAGTTTACCATTGAGCGTTAGTTCTGATACGGCCTTTACATCTTTCTACGGTAGTCAAGCAAATCTAAAGGTGAGAAATAACTGAAGATTTTCATATTTTCAAATAATTTATATAATAAATTGTATATATTTATAGACTGTTAATGGGAACAGCGGAGCTACCTGTTAATAGGGGAAAAATAACTGCCTAGGTAAAGAAATCATAAAACATTTTATAAACTCTACACTCGTTCACGCACATTATGGAAGATTTAACCGGGATAAGTAATTGATAGGAGGATTAATATCAACAATAATTACGGTTAATGATACAAGCCAAATCTTTAAGCAATTCAATACACAGATCGTTATAGCAGGTCCAATACCACGTTATAGGTATATTAATACTTTTTCGGCGGAACTACTATTGGTCCGTACTATTGTTTTTTATGTAAAATACGAGTAAAAAATCTACATTCGGGGGAAAAAGAAATGTGCCAAATTTCAAAAGTCTTTTACTGCTTTCGTAAGAATTAATATGATAAGAAGATCTATAATTAACTAAATACTTGCAAAAATCGTTCGATACATATTCTTTTCACGTACATAATATCCATGTAATATAATTCAACGAATCGTTACACTTAATTATAATTAGAATCTGTTGAAAATATCTTACAGTATTGCGACTCAATATTCTATTGTTTATTATAATTATTAACGTGTATAATAGTTTATGTAATGTTAATCTTAGCCTATTGTTTGCATAGCGGTGTATCCGTCATTATGCACTCAAAAATCATACAGCTCAATGTAACTTGTAATTTGTATTATTTTTGTATCTATTATTGTTTCATATAATTTTATGTATTGCGCATTCTTTTAAAATAAATTGTAAAATATTCCGAAAACGGTAGTCACTGATTAACTAATAAAAAATCTGTCTGCTCTTCATTGGAAATATATACATAGATGTCGCGTAAATGAACGAACAAGTAATTATATGTAATACAATGATAGGGATCGCAGCGCTACGGAGACATGTGAAGTACCGAGGATTTAAAAAATACAAATTTATGTGTTTGCTTAGAGATGGGTAGAGAGGTGCATAATGCTACGGTTTTAAGCGATATCAAAATCATGACACTAAATCGTAGCGGCGAGTCTGGAAGTAGGATTTTGTGATCATCGCTTCCGTCGTCAAAGCATATCCCGTCGTAGCCAAGCTAAACATAAACACGAACGCGTAGCTTGGCAGGCAGAGGTTCTCCGTTTCTCACCGCTGGCTCCCAAAGCAACTTTTAGGACGAGACCGGGAACTATAGAACTTCTCAAGAACTACTGAAAGATCCTATTGTCAAGACATTTTAAAGACATTTTTAAGAAAGTGCGGTGCCAACGTGACACTCGCGTAGCACCTCAATTTTTATTAAATATTGTTGGATCTTGACTTACTTTCAAGATTTATTGAAGATATAATATTGAAGGTAAATCGAAATCTTGCAGAATATACGGAGTAGATAAAAATTTAATAAAAATTGTAGAATATCGAAAATAAATTACGTTCAAATTGAAATATTAACAAATTAGGTGTTTTGAACATTAAAATAATTAATTAAATCAATAAAGTAAAGTATTAACACTTAGAAATCGGAAATTCTAGCCAAGCATATTTAGAAGTACCTACTGCAAGTTGCCCAAAATTGTGTGCGCGCAAATTTGTCGCGCAGGGCTCGGCGAATGGGAGCAGGCGGATGGTGAGCGCTGGAGGCAATGCCCGGACTAAGAGCGCTCATTGTTCCTCGAGCTGGTCTACAATACTGGTCTCTTGTAAGCACCCCTGAAATCCTTGTCCAACCTTCTTCTATTTCTATATTTATTTCTTCTTTACTTCCTTATTTCTTTATATTTCATTCTTTACTTTCTTATTTATCTCTTTCCTTATTCCTTCTCTACTTTTATAACTCTACTCCTTACTTTTCTACTTCTTTACTTCTTTATTTCTATCTTCCTTTCTGTCTTCTCGTTTCACTCTGTTCCCTCTCACTTTCCAATGTGCTTGTTTTACTTTTCCTGTTTCCTTGGTCGGGTCGAGCATATTAATTCGAGTAGTTATGTAAGAGTTGTCACCCTGTTAGCGTAGCTAGACGTATGGACCATGGTGTCGGTGGTTACCCTTCCGCCTCATCCGCTGAGCTTGCTTAGTGGGCCGGGCCCAAGTTGTGGCTGCGACAGGACCTTATGGGTCTCCCGACGGGGGCCTTGAGCCCCCTTAGGGTACGCTACGGCCATGGTCTTTCGTATAGTAAAACTAATCAGAGTGTCTAGCCCTCGCGAATTTAGTATAAATTGTTCGCTTTGCTAAAAACGTTCCAATATGTCGTTGACACTTGAGCACTCGTGTGGGTAGTGACGATCCTATGTGCCAAGGGGAGGTCGTGCGGGGTATTCCGTTGGCTCTGGGTAAAGTCCTATCTATGCTTGTGTTCTTGGGTCAGCTTCACTTGGGGCAGGAACGTGTGTTATTAAGTACCTGCTAATCTAAAGTCACCCTCTGTCGGAGATATTTTGCGCGGGGATCAATGGCTGACGGGGTCCGCCGCCAGCGGCGGGCGCGGTCCCTTACGTCTAACCCTCTGAGCTTCCTCGGTGCTACGCTCACGGTCTTTCGTTGCGGTGAATCTTGACTAGGGGTAGACCTTTCGCGTTTAACTTACCTTACCCCTTTTGCGTTTCCCTTGTCGCTCGACCCGACTTCCCTCTTTTCCTGAGATTTTCCCCCCCTAGTCCTGTGCGCCAGAGCCGTAGGACTCGGGGGTTTTCCTCAATCAAAAAAAAGCACGGTCCCCTTGTGGGGCCTCGGAGGGGTCTTAGCTCCCTTCTGGAGAGGTAGGACCTCACGGAAATGGATGAGGAGGGTCCCATTTCGCTCCCTTAATCTTCCTACTGTTCCTACTATTTCGAGCGTTCTCTTTTCTCGCTCCTCCCGTATAATCTGGTTTTCGTGCACACGTTTTACGCATTTTCTTCTCTCCTTATTCCCTCAAAAGAAAAAGTCCGAAGTAATTGCACATATAACATAAAACAATTATATTATATTGCAGTAATATATTTAGTATATCTCCAATGGTATTATTATTGCTAATCTTTCGCAGGCCATATATGTATATTTGTACTTCATATACTGTATCATTATTACATTTGTCGAATAAATTATCTTGTAACACTAATACACGTGCCCTCTGCGAATATCCCAGAGGACGAATGAGTTCTGTTCTCTTACTCTCCTCCATCATAACAGCATCCTTCTCCTCCTACTCCTCCCTTATGCTTCGATATATCCACTGCGTTCTATCGTTTGTATCCTCACAGTTTTTCTTTAAATTCAAGATAAGTACATAGCAAGGCTTTATTCGATGAGCTGCCTCGTTGTAAGTGTGTTGCTTTGGGATCCAGGGGTAAGTAGTGGAGATCTGCTCGCCAAGTTACACGTTCGTGATCACGGTCAGCTCAGCTACAACGGGATCCGCATGATCGACGGAGGCGATGATCACAAAACGCTTCTTCCGGATTTGCCGCTGCGATTCAGCGCCATCTTTTTGGTATCGTTTAAAACCGGAGCGTTGTGCCAGAGATGAGTGGGGAGATGCACAACGCTCCGGTTTTAGGCGATACCAAAAGCATGGCGTTAAATCGTAGCGGCGA
>JARQTH010000282.1:1321916-1401570 GCA_030142595.1 Trachelus iudaicus | reverse complement strand
CCGCTACGATTTAACGCCATGCTTTTGGTATCGCCTAAAACCGGAGCGTTGTGCATCTCCCCACTCATCTCTGGTTGTGCATCTCCCAAGTCATCTCACTGTTACCTATAATTCGACGCATAATGTATGTAAAGTGCGAAAGTGGTTGATCGGTTTTAGTCGAGCGCGGTCGAGCGCAGCGATTTTTTTTGTTATAAGGCAGAGTAAATGTGATGGTGCGTGAAGAACAGCGAAGGAGGTAGGAGGGACGACCGCGTCATAGCCTCAGTCCATTTCAGTTGGTCGTTTTACGTTGCCAGAATGGCGGGGTCCATTGAGATCCCTCTTCGGGACACAGATGAAGTGAGTTTTGTTTTATTAATCGCATATAATTAGTATTTGAAGAATTTCTAACTTCGTTTGAAATATGTACAATGTAGAAATCGAAAACATACTGTTGCGTTATCCCTTTAAACCAGTATTGTGAAACCTAACCTCTTTATCTATCTATCGATATTATTATCCATGCACTATGCGTTTTTCTCCAATGTATGTTATATACAACCTATTAAGATTTTTCATGTTGCAACTATATTGATGCCATGAATAGACTTTTAGCAGTTTGCTTCATACACCCATATGTTACTATATTTCAATTGTGTTAGACATTTATATGTGGCATAATTATTTCAATTTCATGGCATTTTCATGAACCATTGTTATGTTTTTACTATAGGTACTTTGATATATCATTGTGCATATTTTATCCTTTATGGAGATTTGTTTCAGTCAAGTATAAATTTCTGAGCTTATAGAATATCATTTTGTGCATTACGTAAATACTTCTCCAAAATACAATATTATTGTGTATGTATATTTCCTATGCAGGTTATAGAATTATATTTAGATCAATTGCCTGAGGGCGATGAAGTCCTTGGTATTTTACGGCAAGAACATGCTCAACTTCATATTTGGGTCAATTTGGCTGTAAGTATATATGCAATATACATATTATGTGTAAATACTTGGTAGGAAATATATTTCTAAAACAAAGTACATATTTGTTTTAGCTTGAGTATTATAAGCAACATAAAATTGAAGATTTCATTAAAATACTCGAGTCTTCTCGAATTGATGCTAATGTTGACTATCGTGATTATGAAAAAGATCAAATGCGGGCCCTGGATATGTTGGCTGCTTATTATGTCCAAGAGGCTAATCGTGAAAAGAGTAAAGATAAGAAGAGAGATCTATTCACAAAAGCCACATTACTCTACACCACTGCTGATAAAATTATTATGTATGACCAGGTATGTTTTTTCATGTTAATCAAAGAACTGTGTTATTCTATGAATTAAGATAAATATTACATACTGGCATTTCCTTCTTTAAGAATCACTTGCTTGGTCGCGCATACTTTTGCTTGCTCGAGGGTGATAAAATGGAACAGGCAGATGCCCAATTCAATTTTGTATTGAATCAGTCTCCAAATAATATTCCATCACTTCTGGGTAAAGCTTGTATCGCATTCAATAAGAAAGATTATCGTGGCGCACTTGCCTTTTACAAAAAGGCTCTTAGAACCAATCCTAACTGCCCAGCAGCAGTTAGATTGGGTATGGGTCATTGCTTTATGAAATTAAACAATCAAGAAAAAGCACGATTGGCATTTGAAAGAGCGTTACAGTTAGATAGTCAGTGTGTTGGAGCACTAGTGGGGCTTTCAGTTTTAAAATTAAATCAACAACAACCTGATAGTATTAGAACTGGTGTACAAATGTTATCAAAAGCGTATACAATAGATTCTACAAATCCAATGGTATTAAACCATTTGGCAAATCACTTTTTCTTTAAAAAAGATTATAACAAAGTTCAGCACTTAGCACTTCATGCCTTTCACAATACTGAGAACGAAGCAATGCGAGCAGAAAGTTGTTACCAGCTCGCAAGAGCATTTCATGTGCAAGTAAGTATTTATATAGCATTGTTACTGTACATGTTTTTTATAAATCTCATTAATTACAAATTTTCCAACATTTTTAGGGGGATTATGATCAAGCATTTCAGTACTACTATCAGGCAACACAATTTGCTCCTCCTGTCTTTGTATTGCCACACTTCGGCTTAGGTCAAATGTACGTTTATCGAGGGGACGCTGAAAATGTAAGTAAAGATCCATCACTTGTGTCAATACGAATAGTGATAGTTGTTTAAAAAAATATTTATGTAATTAAAGGCCGCCCAATGCTTCGAAAAAGTCTTGAAAGCTCAACCAGGAAATTATGAGACAATGAAAATCCTTGGCTCCTTATATGCGAATTCAAGTTCTCAATCTAAGAGAGACATTGCTAAAAATCATTTAAGAAAAGTGACTGAACAATTTCCTGATGATGTTGAGGCTTGGATTGAGTTAGCACAGATATTAGAACAGAGTGATTTGAATGCAGCATTGAACGCGTATGGTACGGCGACAAGAATATTGAAGGAAAAAGTACAAGCAGATATTCCTCCAGAAATTCTAAATAACGTCGGTGCTCTGCACTATAGGTATGCACAATTGTGTCATGTATTACATAAGGAGCGCATTCAAACGTACGTATTAAACATTGTTAATATTTGTACAATAGACTTGGGAATTTGGAGGAAGCTAAAAAGAATTTGGAAGAATCATTAGCTCGTTCAAAAGCAGATGCTCTGCATGATCCAGTATATTATAATTCTATAGCCGTGACGACGACGTACAATTTAGCAAGGCTCAATGAGGCTTTATGTGTGTTTGACCGTGCTGAGAAATTGTACAAGGACATTTTGAAAGAACATCCAAATTATGTGGACTGTTACTTAAGATTGGGCTGTATGGCCAGAGACAAGGGACAGATCTACGAGGCTTCTGATTGGTTCAAAGACGCGCTTAGAATCAATAATGAACATCCGGACGCTTGGTCCTTGTTGGGTAATTTGCATTTGGCTAAAATGGAATGGGGTCCTGGTCAAAAGAAGTTTGAGAGAATTCTTAAAAATCCTACAACGAGTACAGATGCGTACTCGCTGATTGCCTTGGGGAATATTTGGTTGCAAACTTTGCATCAGAGTGGAAAGGATAAGGAACGAGAAAAAAGACACCAGGACAGAGCCTTGGCTATGTATAAACAGGTATAAATTTTTAAAACTCATTAATAAATCAGTCGTTCATTATGACATTAATCTGTAATGACATTAATAAACCAGTCAATCCTTTATGAGACTAATCTGCAATGAAATTTAGGTGTTGAGAAATGATCCGAAAAATATTTGGGCTGCTAACGGGATCGGTGCGGTTCTGGCGCACAAAGGATGCGTCAATGAAGCTAGAGATATATTTGCCCAAGTTCGTGAGGCAACAGCTGAATTTTGTGACGTATGGTTAAACATCGCTCATATTTACGTTGAACAAAAGCAATTTGTTAGCGCCATACAAATGGTAATTTATAAAATATTACTAAGTTAACGAGTCAAGAATATGGTGGTATACTCATTGAAATTTCATTACAGTATGAAAATTGCTTGCGCAAATTTTACAAGTACCATCACGTGGAGGTTTTGCAATATCTCGGAAGGGCGTACTTCAAAGCTGGAAAATTGAAGGAAGCCAAAATGACGCTCTTGAAGGTAAGGTGTAAAACGTAAAAATGGCAAATGAAAATATACTCCAAATGATAATTCATAAATACAGGCTCGCAGAGTAGCGCCACAGGATACTGTGCTCCTATATAACATTGCCCTTGTTTTACAACGATTGGCTACGCAAATTCTTAAGGATGAAAAATCTACCTTAACCACCGTCTTACAAGCCGTTCATGAGTTAGGCTTGTCTCACAAGTACTTTCAGTATTTGGCGACCCACGGTGATAGAATGGAACAACTCGCTGAGTCAGAAGCAAGGAGATGTCAAGATTTACTCTCGCAGGCACAGTACCACGTCGCAAGAGCAAGGAGGCTGGATGAGGAAGAGAAGATGCTTCGGCGGAAGCAAGAGGAGGAAAGGTAATAGAAGAATATTCAATTAAGTTAGAGAAGCTTAAGTTAAATACAAATAAGGAAACTACTTGCAATGAGAAGTTTTAACGATGAGCAGTGTTCCTCTTGACAGTCGTACTAAAAGAGTTTGTGTTTCAGGCAAGCATTCAAAATGCGCCAAACAGAGGAGCAACGAAAATTGGAAGAGATGCGTCGTCAAAAGGAAGAGGAAATGCTCCAAAAGCGTCAGCAGTATGTCGAGAAGACGAAAAATGCGTTGGTGTTTGGAGAGATGCCGTCAGAAAAGCCTGGAAAGAAAGGTAAAAGGAGCAGGACGGATCAGTACGTTAGTGACAGCGGCGGTTCTGGCGGAGATGAGGGAAGAGAAGAAGCTCCTAGGGAGAGGAAGCGAAAGAGGAAGCCAAGTGGCGAAGGTAAAGAAAGGAAAGGACGAGGAAAGGGTAGGAGGAAGAAGGAAGCAGGCAGTGGAGAAAGTGGAGGTAACTAAATTCTGTTTATCAGTTTTATGGTATTACATGGTTTATGAATTTCATTGATATCGACTTTTATATAGGTTCGGATAGCGATCGTCCGAAAGCTAAGCGCGGAAGGAAAACTGGGAGCACTAAGAAGGACAAAGGTTCGCGTAAGAGTACATCCGATATGTCTAAGAATAAAATGCGAATCTTATCAAAGGAAACTATATCGACAAGCGAATCTGATAGTGATAACGGCGGTCTGAAAATTGCCAGCGGGTGAGTAACTATTTCTGTTGATATTTTTGCTGACACTGATATATGTAAGTGCCCTTCGCTAAAGAGGATATCAATTTTCTTATAGGGATGAAAGTGGAAATGAGGGTGGTCCTCGTGGAAAGAGGAGAATCGCATCGGATTCCGAAGGATCTCGAGCGTCACGATCAAGATCACGCTCCAGATCAGGATCTGGAAGTCGTTCCAGGAGTAGTTCCCGGTCTCGTTCTAGAAGCCGTTCAGGTTCGAGAAGCCGTTCCGTTTCACGATCACGATCAAGATCAGCTAAGAGTGGTTCAAGATCAAGATCAGGATCCCGAAAGAGCAGATCGCGATCCAGATCAGGCTCTAGAAAGAGCCGCTCCAGGTCTAGATCAAGGTCCGGCAGTGGGTCGAGGAAAAGTGGATCGAGATCACGATCAAGATCTGGTTCCAAAAAGAGTGGATCCAGATCCCGCTCGAACAGCGGCTCAAGAAAAAGTGGATCTCGTTCAAGGTCGAGATCTAAAAGTGGTTCGCGCTCAGGCTCTGAACGCAGATCCAGAAGCAAGAGTAGATCAAGATCAAAGTCCAGATCCGTGTCAAGGTCTAAATCAAGATCCAAAAGCAAAAGCAGGTCGAGATCAAGATCAAGATCAAAGAGTGGATCTCGTAGTAGAAGCGCTAGTGGCTCAGCACGGTAAGAAGAAATATTTTGAAAAAGTAAAAAATATATCAGCAGTCATTTGTTTCTTATATGTTATATAATACTTGCATATTTTCGTTCACAGATCAGCATCTCCTTTATCAAGAAAATCGGTTTCTGGTAGTGAGGTTGGCTCACGTCATTCTAGTACAGATCGTGGTGGTGGCAGTGGCAGTGAGTGAGATTAACATCAAGAAATCAGCGACTATAGCCTTGTTAAGGGTTAGTCATAAAATAGAGTATATACATTTTATAACAATTGAGTATAAATAAGACATGTTAGATGACCCCAGTCATCATCCAATACGCGAGTCATTTAATTTTCTGCTTCTTTTTCGTTCTTTTTAACGAAGTAGACAACCAAAAAAAAAGAACTGCGTGTCATTTCAAACTTAATTACTCAAATATATTATTTTAGCGTAATTTCATTCTTAATCCCTTCGGTAACAGCCTAGCGTCATTCCTATGGAGTATATGCCCCATATGGCGTTAATATCGTTAAAGGGGTTAATATCGCTTATGAAATCTTATAATCGTTCACTGGTCAATTATGGTTAATCTCTATTTCAAAACTTAATCTCTTTATTCATACATAAGTTCCAACTTGATTTGCTATCATTGCAAATTATTTTCGAAGTAACTTGAAATATTTTCACATATATACTAATCTTCTATAGTGTTAATATAACGTTCATTGCAATTTAGATATTAATTTCTCAATATATTATATTTCCTGTTATATAAATACTTGCTGCACTATCGATTTGGTTATCAGGAACACTTTTAACCAAAAAATATCTAGCATATGCATATACATGAATTAAAGAGCACACATAATTTTCTCATCGCGTTTCATCAGTGTTCACACAAATTGCGTGACATTCGTAGAATACGTTTCCTCGATTCTCTGAAAGAATTCCAAAATGCTTGTAGATAAAAATTCCTAAAAGAATATATATATATATATATGTATATATAAACCAAAAGCAAATACAACGTTCCCACAGTTGTAAGTTATCGTTAAGTAACATAAGTGCTAAGGGTGCGAACATTTCGCGACTTTGACAAATGGCAAATGTCTTGGAGGACTTTTCTCGGTTACGTTTTTAGTGTTACACTTCTATAAGAGATGCCATCCGGCAAAAGGCAGCAGCCAGTTATTGCGGTTGGTACCCTTTTGAAAAAGCGATAACCCACCTTCAGCAAGGAACCTCTAAATTTCCACGTATACGTGACCTACTTCATCCCTCGATGCTATATTCTCATGTGTTCGTAATGCGTGCGTTCGACCCCTTTTCTCTACCCTTACTGTAATACATCAGACGACATTTATGAAATGTTCTCTTTGCTCTGTTTATCGCCTTATCTTTTTTTCCCCAGTTGTCAATTTATGTTATCGGACTGGATATCATATGAAATATAATCCTCCTCCTGACACGAGAATGGCATAAAAGAAGATGGAAACTATTTATAGCTTTAAAAGTATATTCTTAGGTAACATGCTATAAAATTTTAAAGGACCCCAGTTGTCAGTAATCCGCTCAGGCTTTTAAGAGCGTACTTATGATTTTTGTTGTTCATTCTTAAAAATAATCGTGTACTCTTATTTCATTTTTATTACTTATTGACAGGATATGAGCATCTATATCTTGTACAGGATGTTGTATTCTTACTTCCCATTATATTTGATACACGCGTTTTATGAAAAAGCCGTTTTGGGTCGTTTACATTTCCTCGATTTTATTACGAATCTCAATATCAGATGAAACGTCCGACGATTGGCCGGAAGATAATGGAAATTCAGTGAAACGGAGGAAAGATTTTTTACGACCTTTTATTCGTATCAGAATATTTTTTTGGAAAACTCACTGTCCAAATGTTCTTATATTCCTGTTCTTAAAATGACTGGCATGAAAAAAAGGCAGAGTATTTCAAAAATCGATAATTATCATTAATACCGAGAGATGTCTACTTGTGTCACTCATGTCACACAGTGTCTATTTCAGGATGGAGACGGCTCGGCGTTGATAAGGAGTATCTTTCTAGGAAAAATAATTTTAACTTTTCCCTTTCGGTAAAACTCGTTTCAAATTGACAAATGGAAGGTATCGTAGACGAGATAACTTTTCCTCTTGCCATTACTTCGCCCACTTGAATAGATATTCCGATTGGTAACCGTCGATAACAAGCTACTGCCGGCACCAGATTATTATATAATATATATATAATATATTGCCATACATATATTAATATGTAAACCGACTACCCGCACTGCATAACTGACATCCCATTTTATTTTGTTTACGCTATCAATAATACTAGCATCGTGATTAAAATCTAATATGGTGAGTATTTTAATAGCAATATTAGTTCACATAAAGGTGATTTCCTATATTAATTACACATTTCGAGGAATATCTCCTGTCAAATATTTTAGCGTCGTCTTTGCTTTTCTGCACGAAACAAACGTACTTTGCTATTTAAGTTTGATGAACCGTGCAGGTTATATACATATTATATACATGTATAGTTGACGGCTCCATTTCAATGATAGGCTGGGACTTTAATTTTAAAGCCGAATGGCTGTGATTAATTAAAGTTAAATTTAAATGTGACGTGCATGATTACTGTAGAACATCCTGAATACGTTGACACTATAGTCTTTATATTTTATAGTTGAAGCAGTCGGTAGCAGGTTTCTTGGTTTCAAGTATTGGTATACTTGTGTTAATTTCAATCATCCAATTTTACGCTGCTAGATCCCCTTTAACGCATCCGATGAGCCACCGTTGCGCATTCGTGGGAATTCTCATCGATACGGCGTCCAACCTCGAGTTCATTGATCGCGAGATCTATAAATCGTTAATTGAATCGCGTTAGCGAATAGTATCGTGTACTCGAGATTCAATTCAAAGGCAATTGGGTTTGTACCTTTTTTTTGCTATTTTATCAAGGCTCAATCACTAAATCGTGTCATGAAATTATTTTCAAGAGTCACAGCGTGGCATTTTCATTTTCCAACAGGCTCACAATTGAATTATAAGAATATTCCTGACAATCCATTGCACCCCTGACATTTATTAGTTCTCCATAAAATACAGATGATTCGTTCAGGTGTATCGAATTTTATTAATATCAGAAATCAGACTGACGTCAAAAACGTGTAATACATGTCCTATGACTTCTTTACAGAAACTTCTGACATTTTTTTCACTGTAAAGTTTCCTAAAAAATGTTTTCATTTTAATTCAGAACCTCTTTTGAATTTTATTTCCTCTAGTAGTTATCGTTTGTCCGAGGTTTCTGCATTTGTAGGACATAGGCGCACCTAACCTTCTCGATTTTACAATTTTCTGTCTGTAGGACGTTTCACGTTCTTTACTCCTTGTTCAGCTTTATCTTCTCCCTCGTTCGCTTTCTCAATTTCGCTACATTTACACATATACATATGTATATACTGGTCAACCATAAAGGACGGAAACCCCCTTGCGACACCGATAAAGCTTTTATTCGTTCCCTGGTTCTTTTTACGTCACTTCTTTTTACTCTCAAAGTTAGCCAGCAAGAACATTCTTAGATTCTTTGACTGGGCACGAAGAATGTGCGCAAAGAAGCGTGTTTCCCAAGAATCCTATTAAAATAGGAACGTCAGTGACTGTTCTTTACAACGTGATATTCGTGAATAAGACATTGTTTGACGGGAAACTCGCTATTGATATCCATACCACAAAGCTATACGTAGAAACTCTATACCCAGTAAACCATGCACGAAGAATAGACTGGTACTATTGATCCTTTGATATAAATTATTTACAATAGTTCAAAGGTCAGTGACATGGAGATGCACTGTATTATATACTTATTAAGTAGTCGGCATGCGAAAACGGTGCAGGTAGGTGATATAAATGGCGCCAGTAAGACTCATACGAATCACTTGAGATTTTCAGAGGTAAGAGAAAATAATATTTAACACTTTTACAATTCAAATTTATTCTTCTAAAAATTTCTTTAGACATCCAAAATGTCATTCTAGACTAATGATCCGATATATTATGTATTTGCCAAATTGTACTCAGCATATTGAATTTCGATCTGTACGTTAGATAATGGTCGGTGCTAAAAGAAGTTACGATATAACCAGATGGATCATTAAAATTGAGTGTATAACCTTTCACCTTGGACACATCTCGTAAAAAAATGTATTTACACTTTATATTTAATGGGGTATAATCCTAAAACTTAAGCCTTAGTATACTGTAGTTATGTTTCGCGACTCCTTCAAAGTTTCAGTTACACAGAGAGTCCCGCAAAGTGACGTGAATTTTTTTGTCGTTTACGTAGAATCTTTATAAAAAAAAAATTTCGCTTCGTTAACGTTATGTCAAAGATAGTTTTAAAAGCTGGGTCAAGTACTCTCGCTAAGGTATTTATTTTTGTTGAAGGTAAAAAAAGCCATTCTTGACCTTTTGCTATTATTATTAAACAGGCTAAGAAGTTTTAACAACAGAAAACCTGCATAATCTCTAGGTACAATTAACGCTTCTTACAGAAACAAACTCGGATGTTTCACAGATACCACTGTTACACGCTGTTCCATTTGGTTTTTATCATGTGACTTTATTGCTGTCCTGGGTACCATCAACGTCGATTATTTTCTGGTATACACGTGTGCCGGTATAAAGGACACCGTATACTACATATGCATGTCAACATTCATACGTAATATCAGTCTAAGGCTTCCGTAAAGCGAAATTTCGTAGTAACGTGTCCCAAGAGAGTAACAGGGTCATCCTGCAACTTCACCTACGGGGAGCCAAGGATCATTTAAAATATATCGCTACAAATTACACTTATGCTAAGGTCAAAGTTGAAAACTTCAAGAGCTCTGCATTGAACTCCATTGTACTAGTTACTTGTGCGTTTTCCTTTTACTTACTGTCTGACGTTTCATTGGGTTTTACTACTGCTTACACCTGGTGCGTGCAAGGAGCTTCAACTACGTCTTATTGAAAAAACTTAAAAGGCTACGTTACACGTTGGACCGTTATAGCGACATGATATTCGTGATTCAAAATCTACATAATTGACAGAGCCGTATGCCTTTCGCGTTCGCCTGGTATCGTTTCCTACCGGGTAAATTTTCATTTATGCCTTTCATTTTTATTCGTTTCGCTTTTTCGGAATCCCACGAATTCTCTTATCTCCGGGATACGACCGAAGCTATCACACGCTGTCGTCTCTTTGGAATCATGTAGGCGAGCTTGCAATGTTGAAGAAAACGCGTGAAGAGGCGTCTTCGTTATTTACGTTCTGTGTAAGGGGGGTCGAAAAATAAAAGAAATCCATGTCTCCCGTGTATAAGGGCAAGCATACAGCAAATTGGTTTTCTTCTATCTTGTTATTCTTATTTCTTTGCTTTGTTATCTTCTTCTTTCATGTAAGTCCAACTTTTCGGGATAAATTCAATTATGACACCCACACGCCATGCTGCTACATTCCTTCTATGGATTGTCTTTCTAACGCTATGGGGCTATGTCGTATGTACTACATGTTGAAAGTTTACGTTATCAGGGTTTATGTACGTACTTTTGCGGATTACCCCTGTGAACGACGCTACGAAGGCTCAGAGACTTTTATATTATAACCAATCAACTCGAATCAAAGCATTGCTTTTTTACAGACCCTGAATTATTGTACTGCTATTGCCAGCTGTACGAAACGTTACCACTGTGTAGAGTGCACATGTAGTATTCATCGTGAGAAATTAAGCAGAGAGGCAATCGTACCGGTTAATTTATACGTATGTACAGCTGAGTGCACGTGCTTAATGGAAATTCCTCGGTCGATAATGCAGTCTCCAACATAACTGGAAAATATATTTTCCATTTACTTTACGTACATGTACAGCCAAGTGAATTGGATACGTAGTCAGATCAAAATTTTAACAATGTATTTGTGCAAAATTTATATACAACTTTTATGATAATATGTGGCTTCGACAATACGAATATTTTAAACGAGATAAATTTCCACGAGGTGCACTGTCTATGTACGAATTGGCTTGACCTTTGAACAAATAATTTGGAATTCATTGTGTGACCATACTTATGCCACTCTGTATAAGCTGATCTATAACCATATCTTGTAATGTTGAGCCACTAAAATAACTCCAGACACGATTTTTCGTGAAACTTTTTTCTCGTCAATTTTCGTTACCTCACCTGTCCTACTTTCGAATTCACCTCACAATCTTTCACGAGGAAACCAGAAGGTCGCTCTTTAGAAAGGCACACGTCCGACCTCTAACAATCCCTTATAACGATTGCATCCATCTGGAGGAAGCGCTTGGTTTGTCCGCTGAGATAAAAGAAGTTCTGGGAAGGATTAAACCTCCTAGTATAAGGGATCAAGCACGTCGAGATAGGTATAGGAGAAACGAATGTAATAATTATCAAGCGTCTCCTTACGTACTGTCGCAAGAGTTTATCAGTAGTCCTAGCACTAAAATTTCCAATTTGAATTTTGCAAACAGCCGCGAATCTTTTCTTATAGGACTTTACGAGAATCCATAAAGTGAATTTATGGGGCCGCAACTTGAGCGCGCAGCCTTTAATGGCATCGAGTATGTAACTGCCTATACCATTCTTTAAATTATGTATAATACACGGTTAACCCTGAAAATCTATTGATTTGGTTTTCTAATCAGACTTTTAGGCCGGTTTATATTATTTCTTAACAATGGAAATAATGCTTGAGTGCAAATATGAGATTGATATTTTTCTTCTTTATATCGTTAAACGTCCCAGCGCGAAGTTTCATAGATAAGCTGCTTCGAAATTTTGTAAAACAATCGAGACGAACACTGGATTTTTAATATTAACCGAAGAATGTATCCGCGTGCTTCGCTCTAGTTTTTGTTTCTCTTTTTCTTATATTTTACCTTTTTCATACGTTTTTCTCTTCTCGGGTCACGAATCGCAAGCGAGGGCGTATAAAGGTTTTCGCACGGTTCGATAGAGAGAAAAAAAGAATGGGAGTAAAAGCCCCAGCTACGGTAAACGATAAGCCGAGTCATTTTCACCCACGGAGAATTTCTGATCAGTTCATTCTGACGATTGAACCTTTTGGGATTCAGAGAGAATTGTCATTAGAAAAAAAAAGGATCCTTTGATTCAAACCTCCCCCCTTGTGATAAGCTTAGTTATAGTCATAGCGGTAGGTATTTCTATACGTCTATAGGTATATATGTATATTGCCCTTGAGGCTTTATAGCGGTTGAACTATTCAGTCAGTTTCAGACCGCCGTGTAGGTTGGGTCTCTTGTAACGAGACGTTTATGTCAATTCGCGTATTGTATATACATATATAATTTCCTTTTTGATTGTGTCTTTATTCGAGCGAGTCTCAATCACTCCTGAATACGGGATTAATGAATTTCATATAGAATCGTAATTTGTGAAGGCGTTTCGAATGTATTATTCATAATAATAAGTAGAGTTGCGTAATTTTAAAATTGAATAGTTTTAATGCAATTGAGTTGTGTACTGCCAAAGGATGAAATTGACGGTAAGAAATTTAGCTAAAGATATAATATATTGATCAATAAATTATTTTTATATCGATATTTATCTGGTTTCCTGTGGAATTGTACAGTTCTGTATTTAATTTAATGGGTTACCTATTAAAAAAATAGGAGGATTGTTCTATGGATGATTTAATTTATCTTGCTTGGCATCCTTGTGTTGTTACGACCCGACTCGGTGATCGTAGACCAACGAATTTATATTTGTTGTGGGTTCCAGGAATTATTGGTGGGTTTCTTTAGTTAAAGAATCCGTCGTTCAGGTTGTTGCAAGAGTATGTGTATTTCACGAGAGAGTGAGATGTCGTGTACAGTTTCCAGACTACTACTGACTACTTTTTGAGAAAGCTCATCCTTTTATATTAATAGGAGTGGAGTAAGGTAGGGGTTGAAACACGGGAAAACCTAATTTGGGAGTAACGGGACTAAAAAATGGAAATTGGCAAAGGTATGGGTTTTTAAGGGTTTTAGGAATAAAGAGTATGACGTAGAAGGTATTAAAAAAGTATGAATAGAATGTTTTAGTAGGTTTGGGGGATTAACGGTAAAGGAGCGGTATGTAGAGAATAATGGGGTGCGGATTTTTATGAAGGATTCGGATTAACGGTGGTTGAGAAAACTATGATAATTAGTACACGGAACGTGACAATGTACCAATGTGTTAGAAGAATTAAAAATTATTTTTTTTCATAATTAGAAATTACCTGTGACCAATCATTCAAGCTTGCTCAACAGTTTATATTTTCATTCATAAATGTTTCAAGCTTTTCCTGCACGATAAAGGCGCAAAGTGTCTGATTTCAACATCGATTTATTTCTTTGCTGCAATGGTACACTCAATTAAGATATCTAGTTGCTTTCGAGCTGGGTTATTACAGCGATACTCTCAGGTTAAGTCCATTAAGAGTTATATCACGTTCGTTGTGCTTGGCGAAGCCAGAAGAAATTAGAGGATCTCGAGTTGGCTAGTTTCTCTTTATTTTTCTTATTTTTGTTTCCTCTTTTTTTTTTAGTCGTTCACCTCATGGCCAAAATTTTTCTGTATGTCGATTGAGAACCAAAATAGAGCATGTAAGTATTCACTGCATCAGACTTGAAAATGATATTCATCGTATATTAAGACTGTGGCCCCAAGTTTATGGGTTAGGTAAAGTCACCTCTTGCTCGTTTTACTTCCATTATGAACTTTAAGCTGGACATACAACGCAAAGTAATAGTCGTGTAGATTTTGTGGAATACAGTATAAATTCAATGTATGTACGCAGACTGGCATGACGTTGG
The DNA here is from genome assembly GCA_030142595.1 of Trachelus iudaicus. NCBI lineage: Eukaryota > Metazoa > Arthropoda > Insecta > Hymenoptera > Cephidae > Trachelus > Trachelus iudaicus. Next base: position 1,387,295 of record JARQTH010000282.1, on the reverse strand, counting down.
GATTAAAGTTCAACTTTGATGAAGGCTTGAGCTTTCATAAACGACCAGCTGCCATATAATAATAATGCTCGAAATGTACCAGGCAGAAGTGTAAGCTTGAAACATTGAAAAACATTTGAACTTGTTGCGGTGGTCTTGTATTCGAGTAAAGGGCAAAGTTCATATACCCACGTTCAGGAGGGGATTATCTTTTTTCTTATTTTTCTGAGTACAGAGTTTCACGACACCACTCAATATTGTGAAACTTTATACTCAAAAAATCAAAGGTCACGTAAGTTTCCAATTATCCATCATTTCATTCGATAATGTACCTGCTGAAACGTCATTCATTAAGCACAGTACTGAAATGCTAACAAAGCATAGAAGTTAGTTGGTTATTTTTCTGGTTATGAAATTATTCATCCTGAGCTTGCATTCTTCTGAAGTTTCACTCACTGCCGAAGAAACGATCAGGTTTCGTGTATCTCGGCTAGATAGATTAAGCATTTAACAGACGGACAAACACCAAACTTCATTTGTCAGTTTCTCCTAGTTTAATTAGTTCCATAACCCAGTTTCTACTCTCAGCGACACGTACGTCAGCTGCAGAACATTGCATCCTGCTGGGTACTAACATCGGTATACATTAAACCGGATATAGCAGTTAGAATCAATCAGTCTTAACAGTAATAGACTAATTTCATTTGATACTGTGGAGACAACGTGTCATGAATCTGATTTCTCAGTAATGCTATGGTATTGTGATCAGCACTTGTCACCATTGTTATGCAACACAGAAATCTTTATTTACCAGATATATCATTATTATTAAAATTCAGTTTAGCCTCTACTGGTATAAATAATTTTCTCGAAACTTTGTTACCACGCTTATGAATATTTCACACGGTCTCGGATTATTTTCAAAGGATTACATCGCGCTAGGTAATTACTGGGTGCCGTGGGCAAACTAGTAGGCGAACTTTAGTTGATACTAAAAGTTTGACAGGGATATAACTATTTCAAGACCTTATAGCACAGGAGGTCACGTGTTGCTAGGTATCTCTTGAGAATCTTCTCTTAAATCCATTCAGGTACCAAATACCAATCACACTTCGCTTTTATGGACCAGCTTGTTAAATGAAATTATCTCATCGCGCATTTACTCCGCATTCCCTCGCTTATATGTCGCCATTCAATTTTATGCCCGTTATTTAGCATTGATTTGGTCGTCAATCCAACCATGTAATTGGATTTGAATCGTCCGCCAATCCATTTTGTGGTCGTTTACGTATTACCCAATTTTGATGTGGGATAGCAATACATTTTTTTTTTCCTTGAGGATACTTAATTTACCAAAATTATAGAAATGAAAGTCCCTGGTATGAATTTCTCGGTGGAATTATCCTGTGTGGGGAAAAACGAAGGATAAGTATTTTTTTTGTAAAATATTTTTTTCGAGGATTCACACAAAAAAGGGTTTTTATAATTCGTAACATTACTTATGTTATTATTACGTTGCCTAGGAGGTAATATCGTTTTGTATATACGTAGAAAGACTTTGCTATACAACGCAAATTTATGTCGGGTTGTGAGAATTTCTTTTTTTTTTTTTTTTAATCGCGCTCTTATCTGGGACGTAGAATTGCGTAGAGTAACGCAACGATGGGGTTTGACGCTGGCATTTCGGATAGGATAGCACCTGCTGATCCTGGAGAATGACTAGGCAGCTAGAAAAGAAAAGGCTTCGGAAAATGCTGATATATTAAACGCATATGCTGATCCTCGTATCTACACGTGTAACGGCCAATGTCCATCAAGTTGCCTGCGTTACACGATCTATGCTCGCCGTGACATAAACTTTACTATCCTATAGGTGCATCGTTAAACCCTTTGAACGTTGGTCATTGGGCCAGTAAATCTTTTACGATCCAAAGCACATTGCATACTACACGCAGCAGATCCCTGCAATCTGGGTTAAGTTGGCTACCTTGTAAATGCACTGTGTAAATACGTAACGCACTTTACGCCAAAGTCTCGCAAGATGAACCAAAGTACCAGCTGGAATAGGTTTGACGTTTCTTTTTTTTTATTCTTTAAATTTTCGAGTGCACGTACTTTAACCTGAGTAAAGTGTCTTGGATATTTTCATAAAGAATTTTCAACGTTTAAACTGTAGCTTGGTGGCTCTTAACAGATTTCGATAATTTTCATTCCTGCAGTGCCGGCGCAGATATTCATTTCGATTTTCTGAGATACTTGAGCTTTTTTCTATTTTTTTTTCTGTTAATTTACTGTCTATTCGGCGGGACTCGCCAGAGGGAGTGTCTTCTTTCAAGTTCGGTGATTTAAGAGGGTCGACGTATTTTGATTCGCACTGCAAAATATAACACATCGTACCTTCGTCAAATTGGTGAAACAGGGAACGTCAGTACTCGAAACAGAGTTCACAATGTAGCAGGGTTTGTATTGTAATCTTTAGGATTGGTGGAGGGTAAATGTGAAGGTGAATATGAAGGTGAATGCTGTAGGTCTGAGGGCTAGCAGAGAGGGTTGTTGGTGTTCGCTGATGTGTTTTGTATCTCTCGCATACTACCCTCCCGGTAACCCTCGCAAACGTCCAACACTTCCTTTCACCCTTCTAATTCTAATTTGGTTTCCATCTTCTCCACGTTTTTGTACTACCCTACCCTTCCTGTTCTGGGCTTGGGTCTCGTACGATTTTTCACAACCATTCGTCTGTATTCTTATACAGCTTGGAAAATTACATTTGAACTTTTCTTCCTGTCGACTATTTTGTTGTGATAATGGGCTTATATTCTTTTTTTCCAAATTTGGTATATATACATCAAAGTAAAGTACAGTCCGATCGAACAAGGACATACACCTTTACGATTTAATATAAACGCGATGATAAATTTTAATTATGCTTTACGTGCAGTTCGAAGGACTCTAAGATCAAGAGTAAAAACACCCTTAGCATTTTAACCTCGGAAAGCACGATAAAGCTCGACAATAATTTATGAGAATTCTCTGCAGATATGATGGGTAAAGATATATTCCACCTCGGAGAACTTAAATAACCCTGGTGATAAAAGCCCAACAAAAAAATTGTTAAGAGTTTTCTCCCCTGTGGGATTACTGTCCCAACAGTTGTCCGTCCTTAGTTCTAATGGTAATACAGTTTTCTTTTCCATTTTTTTTTTTTCGTGTATAATGTTACCTACTTCCTACAGCAACTCTCCCTTGTTCCTGGTTACAATTTGAAGTATTCCACTGCAAAAGAAAAACATTTATCGATAAGCTCGCGACAACTCGCAAAAGCTTTTCCTTCTTCTCTGTCAGATGCGTGCGTAGATACACGTAATAGTGCTTTTATGAGAAAGCTCGTAAAGAGGTGAAGCATGAAAAATGAAAAATGGTGTCACATCATGAATTACACTTGTGACCGATAAAAACGAGGATTTGTCCACATATATCGTACAAAAAAATAATCGTTAACGTTACGAGTGAAATTCATGGTGGAACGTCAAGAAATATTGGGAGTCCTTATAATGGTCGAACGACTAAATCCCTCCGTTATAAATGCCAAGCCTTTATTTTACGTAAATGTTTGAAGAAACGAGGGATGAAAAGAGGCCATATAACCCAATTCGTGAAATATAAACGGACCGTATAAAATGTATATTTCTCACTTTCTATCCAGCTCTTTTTATACGGCCTACATTATTCCAAATTGCGTAATGTACCTATTTTATTTACTGTACACAAGTCAACTCTCTTTCACTTCGCGACCATTCGCCCTTGCGCTGTCGTAATTGTATACGGAGCGTCCTAAAGATTCTGTCCATTTGCCTTGATGAGCCGAAACTTGGTGACATTTTATTTGTCATCCAATTTCAACAACGACCCTCGGCATTCAGAAACTTGATATAACCAAGAGTCAAATTGAAAGTGTTCGTAAAGACGACCCAAAAAGGCTCTCCACCGTACTATGCTTCATTGCTAGAGTTTCTGGAAGATGAAAGTTTTACGAGATAACAGTCCCACTGTGGTTTCATTTAAACTGTAGGTGCTGAAAGTTACCAATTATTAATGATGCACTTTTAGCATTAATCGAAGCATATGCCAAATAGTACTGTAGCGGCGAGACTGAATATCATTTGTGCGCTTTGCCAGAAATAATATAGTTTTCTATATCCACCCCTGTAGATACTACCCCAAAAACCATTTCTGCTCCGTTTCACATTCCACTGGAGCGAACTTACGAGGATATTACTGAAAATAAGAATTCCCTTTCAGGCGGTAGAAAAAAAAATTCACAAGGACCAAAAGTCCCAAGCAGCTTAGGGGATGTCTTAGGGGATGCATTAGTTTCAGATAACTCTTATTGAAATTTAAGATCCAAGACTCCCTGTCATTCGCTCTGGTACCACTTTATCAAGTTATTCTTTCTTTTATACCATATTTGCAATACTATCTGTGATATTCATATCCAACGATAAAATCATAATGGAACAATTAGACTTACCCGGTATGTGCATACCGCAGTTATACACTGGTGAGCGTCTCGAAGAGCTGTATAATAAAAAAAAAGTGTCCATTGAGAACTTACGGTGAATAATACAGATGGCGCAGGTAAAATTTACGTACATTTAGACGCGTGCTTACTTGGCACGCAGTACTATATCTAGATAGTATACCTGTATTTACAGGCACGCGTATTTAAATATTTAAAAAATACAACTGAGCATACTGCAGGTATACTGTGCAAGGCTTCCATAAAGAGCATAATCCCACATGAAAACGTCATGCAAGTGGAATATAGAATAATATATATTTTTATTATATATCTGCTATATCTTGAACATGAAATTTTTTGCCGCAAAAAATATGTGAAATTATTATACGTCTTATTGTCGTGTTGACTGATTCATGAAGATAATCTCGTGCCGGGTTTACGATGATGCAAGATTCATCACTGAGGGATACTTTGATAGCTCAACCAGAAGCACAGACAGTGAAAAGCTAACTGCGGAGGGTAGCTATGAAAACGTTACAGGTAGCCATTCGTGGTGAGTTTAAAGACGTTCGAGAGAAAGTGCGTTTCTCGGCCGAGGAGAGCTCGAAGAAAATCGGCGTTGTACGTAATTGCTAAAGACCCTTTATTTCGTGCGGTCATTCATCTTGCAGCGCTGTCTTTAGCCAGCCCTTCTCAGGATATATTTCACGACCGAGAACGGAGATGAGACGGTGCGTGTTCAAGAACACCCCGCAATTCATCCTTCACCCTTATATCTTCGTAGAAACGACTTTAGGCCACGTTCGCCGACGTGAAACCTCGGAGCTTGGCAAATTTATATGTTGAACTACAGTACATTATACACGTATATACATTTATACATACATACATTTATACGTACATACTGCACATATAGAATTGGACGTGGGAGCTTCCATATATATGTATGTACTATATACATTGCATGAAAATTCTGAACGAGCATCTACGTACAGCGCGCTACCACGTGTGAATTTTAGTTACGTTTGTCTTATTCCTTCTCTACGTTTACGTGCCGCGGGCGCTCCTGGTTCTACGTTGCGTAACAGACATATTTAGAGTATATATAGAAAACAGACTTGTACGTGTATAACGAAGACGTGGAACTCGATATTGCAGTAGGAGACGGACGGGCTTCAGTTAGGTTTGTTTTACCTTCGTCTACCGTAGATACTCGCACGGTATCCCATTTGCCAACTGCTTGACCAAAAATAAGCGCCTGGGGCTTTGTGGACGGCCAAAAGCTTCGCGATGGCACCTGCGTCCGAAGTAAATTTAATAGAAGGTAGTATAGAAAAATTTACACAGAAATTGGATTTTTCCTTGAATTTTCTAGAGAATCTGCCCTCCCGCTAAAAAAAAAGTTCATTCCGTTAAATTATTTCAACATTTTTATTCGTAGTTCTGTATCGTAGCTAGTCTTTTTTTTATGTCACGTACGATACAGCATAGAAATAACATTTAAATGAGGTTCCGTATCGCTTGCTAGGAATTTCCCATGATTCTGACAACTATCTCCATCAGGTTGTTGATAATTATTACCGAGACGTCAGATCGGTATAATAATAATAATAAACATCTATCCGGAATATCGCACGTGGGGTTTAACATTCGCAATTTTATATGGCAGATGATTCCTGGAACTCTTATTTCTCTGCGATCATGTATCGAAGTGAATATAATTATGGGTGGATGATGCATATCGTGTACATGGTATGTTGTATAAGGTATGCCATCATTAGTATCTTTATGTAATAGATAATGTAATATACATTAACATGCGTAACATGTTAATATGAATCATATTATATGAGGGTGGAATTGTATACGAAATTACGAAATATATGTATAAATAATGTTTTCGAGGCGACACTCTATACCCAGAATCTTTATATGGAATTTTGTATGTTGGGCTATAATGTAATATAATTATAATATCTATCAAGCGAATGGTCTTACTCCTCGTATATTTTATGATCGTGGCATTAACAATTAATTCGTGATTACTCCATGAAAATCTGAACCTAGTAGCAGGTATTAACTATGGCACGCCTTATTGTTGAGATTGAAATTAATAAAGATCATACTGAGTATGAGATTGTGATATTTCAGAGAAAACACCCTTCAAGAAGTAACAGTCGACCCTTATTCAGTCTACCCCTTTACTTAAGTTGGCAGAAATCAAATCTTCCTTGTAAATCCTGTCTTGGTATAATCTTGTTATTGCCACTGTCTTACCTTTCACTCTTGTATTGTTGATTATTTTCAGACTGTTACTTTGCCATGGGCATACTCCTAGGGGATATCACTCACGTCTTATATATCCATTTATACGTAACGAGCGTGATTGACTTTAGAAAAATTTCTATAGAAAAGAAAGTTATAGTAATGGAGGAAATTTATACGAGTTTGGGGTTTCAATCTTTCTTTAAGGGTAGAAACTCTTAGCTTTTCTTTCCTGTGTAACTGTGTACACAGTACGTATATATGTAGATGTAAGGAGGAGAGATATATGCTATGGGTTTACAGTAAATTTTAGGGTTACCACACGTCGAATATTCTCTACCCTTTAAAATATTTTTTAGCATATGGAACTTTACAGCTTTAGTCACCTGGAGTGATGCCTCAGTCGTGGAAATCGATAATTGAAAAAAAATGTATTAGTAAGGGATTGAAACAGCATAATAATAACAGTACCCTGTATGTCGTTCATTACAAAAGTATTTCCTACCTAAGGTATTTTTTTTAAACAAATGGATGGACGTATTGTTTAAATAATGCGGTAAAAAAATGAGAAAAAATTCTAAGATTTTGAATTTATAAATCATCGTAGTAATGTTCCAAGTAAAATAAGCGTCCTCTTGAAATTTGATTCACTTTTACTACCTAGAAGCTGAATCATCTCGAAAAATATATAACTATTTTAACGCGCGAAGTATGTCTTCATAGTGCAATTTCGGCTGCTTTCGTTTCGTATATCTCGAAAGCTGGATGGCAAATAATTTTAAAATTTTGCACACACGACCATTAAGCACCTATCAAAAACATATCCAAAATTCAGATTCGTATCTTGAAAATTTCCACATGCTCCAACCACCCTAACTGTGTCACCTATCATACATTTCTAGTCGCGCTTATCAAACGTAAACCTTTAAGTTTTATACACTTTTGAGAAATCGAATGCACAGTAGGAACAATCTGAGACGACTGGGGTGCATGAAATACCGAACCAGATTAAAATCGTATATATTTTTTGTTTCACTATGGATGCCTAAAAGATATTCACGGATATAGAACTTTGCTATAGAAAGTAATTATTAGCTCTAATCTCAAATTTATTCAGTTTTGAATTATTTTCTTTTGGTAAAGAAATATAATTTACCACAGGCTTTTACTGGTAGAAACTTCATGATTTATTGCAAAAGAAAAACCAAATGGGGTAAAATGTTAGAACGTATTTCAATATTAATTTTCGGTCGGATATCTGAGATAACCCACGCTAAAATGTATGTCAAGAAAAACTACGAAACTCCTGGCAGTTTAAAGGTAATTCGAGGAGATTTCACGATGAATACCGAAACTCCTGCTGACGTTGAATATAGTGTCACGACGTAGGGCGTTGATGGGAACGTGGTATGAAAATGTATGAATGGTTTCGTTTTCATTCCCCGGCTCTCCAGAATATTTCGCCTTTATCCTGAACTTTCTAAGCGATATCATATCAAGAAAAACACTCATGCTGCTTTTCAGATTACATTGGGATTACGGGTTAAGCGGGTTACTGACAAATAAAATCAAAGTGGTTGATACAACGAAGGAACGGATCTAGGGCCAAGAATTTTTCTGTTGGTTTCTTTTCGGACTGGAATATCTTAGAATGTGATGGCAATCAAAAGAGACTTTCTCTTTCGTCAATATTCCCCTATAGTTTTACTCTTCCGAAATCTTATATCAGAATCATTTGCTTGCTTACACTCGTAATAGATTGAACAAGTAAATTTAAGTTCGAATAAAAGAATTCTTATAAAATTGACAATGCCGCAAAGACCGATTAGTCATTGAGTATAATCAATTCTGGTTCTTTATTAGTACAAAGCTCAACATACTTAAGCTACTTAAATTACTTCATTAACAGACACACGTGTTGGTATTTTCCTTTCAAGTAAATATACGTAAAGTTTGAAACAGCAGGAAGTCGTTAAGAGAACTGCAGGAAATTGTTAGGAGAACTGATGGTCGTTAAGATAACATTTAATATAATCATAGGCAAATATTCACGAGGGTACAAAAACAATATTCTTATAAAGTCTCACAGCAGCAGGGAACTGCAAATTTTTCAGCTAAAGTATTATTAAAAAGTAATATTAAAAAGGGTTTTGTAATGAGCTGCTGTGTGTATACGTATGCAGTTCGCTGAACAATATAGGTCAACTGCGAATGGTTAGAAATGTGAACCTAGTTATCAGTCTTATCCAACCGTCTGTCTATCTATATACCCATCCACCCTATCTACTTACTTATCTACCTGTCTACCTGTCCCTCCATGTATCTACTTAGGTGTCTGCCTACTTATCTACGTACATCCTACCCTATATACCTATATCGTCTTATGTCTAACAATATTCTTCTTTTTTTCTCCGATCTTCACTCCCACGTGTATAATATAGTCAAATGAAATTCAATTCCATGGAAAAGGGTAGGCCTATTCTCGATGCCATGTTCATCGGATCCAACGAATCAGCGGGGTGAAAGATATTATCGATCTCTATAAAATCACATGTTTTTTATTAGGATTTATTATCAATTTTTTTTCGGTTTATCTTTTCTTAGTTCTTTATTTTTCATTTTGCTTTTCATTTGTAATAGGTTGCAGTGTGATATACTACTCTTTTTTTTTCACCCAGTAAGTGTACATATGTTACCGCATGTGTTGTCACGATTTGTCATAAGGTGCATTAGGAGGGTAATCGAAAATTGAATCTATCTTTAGATTTATTTATAGAGTATTTACACAGAACGAACGAAATAAACGTATGCTTTTGTATTACGTGATATAATGTAATTATCCCTGAAATTTCATTAGATAAATCAATACGACAGTAAGCTTTGTATAATCCAAATGAAATTAAGGAAATTTTCATTTAATTACTTTAAATTGTCATCAATGTCAAGATAAATTATTTATTGCTAAATTACGCTTTTATCAGAAGTTTTAGTATGGAATGTGTTATGTCTATATATTGAGTGCAAAGAGAAAGAAAAACTTCAAGAGACACGTATTGTATTTGCCGGTCTGTTGCTATCTCAATTTTGTCCATCCATCAAAATCTTTTGCAGCTGTCTGATAGGTTGGTAGAATAGTTCGGGTTCGCCGGGCAGCCATGCTACCTTCGTACTACCTATAGTAGCTTCTTTCTACGATAACTCACTGGATGTCATAAGCGGCCGAGTCGAAAGCGATTTGGTGAAGGAAGTTTGTCAGGTTCCCGATAGCTTTCAGATAACAACCAGTGCGGTCGATACTGTGTTCGTTCAGTTGGTTAGATCCCTTGAGGCTCTTTGGTTGATTCTGCGTTTCCTAAATCAAAGGAATGCCGGATTGCCATTAAATGTATTTAAGGGATACACAATTTTGTTATAAAGGTAAAAACGTAATTTGAAATCTCTTTGATTTTTTCAGCCATAAAAAATTTTCTTGTCGACACAAAGCTTTGCCTGAAATATAACACACCGGTTTCAATTCTTTTCGTGCATAAATAAGTTTTTTCAATTCTATGCTTTTCTTGAAAAATTCATTCGAGCATCCATTGCTAAACCTGAAACCGACTGGAGATGCTTTCTCGAATGAATGAAATGAAAGAAATTGCATTACGTTTAATGGCGCTGCAGACATTTGTTTCTACTTGGGGATTTCCGAGGATTTCTTCAGGCATTAGGTATTCAGTCTGCTTCCGTTCGTTCAATGAATCTTCCTTCCTACAGTCGTTTCACGAGTAAAAGATCCTGTTTAGGGGACTCATTTACTTCGGATATTCATAGGAAGATGGCCCCTCCAAAAGCTATTTTACTCGTGGACGGACTGTAGTCTGATTCGTCACTCGGCAATGGGATCAGACACGCGAACTCTCTTCAGGCAAAGGAGATACGCGTTAAACGCCCAGTAATATCTATGGTAATCCAGCTCTAAAGGAGCCCCATGAATCCGGAAGACGCCATTTCACGATAAATAGCCAGCGGAATTAAAACTTGTGCTACGCTTGGAATCTTATCAAAGGGATAGGTTTGTGTACGAGAACCGATTGGAAAACAACGTTGATCAACTGGCGAAAATATTTACTCGATTCGACCAGGTCGCGTGTAATTTCGCTAATCTCATTACGCGCGATTCTATCCCCCATTGCTATTTGCCAGCTGCGATGTAACGAAGTGCAATGTCAACAATAAAATTGCACTTTGCTTTTTTTTACTTGAGACTATTTTAGGTTAGCATTCTTTTCCTATTCCACAATGTACGAGGTAGAATTATTTCATCAGCGTGGAATATTCAGAGAAAATATTGTACCTTTGGCACTTTAATATTTAAACTTTTTCAAATAAATCCGTTATAATTAATTTCGCTGCTTTATGAGGGTAAATGATCATTTTTTTTTACAATTTTTGTATATTCATTTTTTTATTTCTTCCAACTCGTGTATAACTTAAGTATCTATTGATTTACGTGATTGATTTATTTTAATGTGACGTATATATCAATGTGGCCGCTTATAAATTCAGTATTTCCAGACTATGATTTTTAAAGCTTCGTGTCTGTTAGATAAACTTAAGCGAATCCAGACTAAAGCCGATCGAACGTTTTGTTATCCTTACGAGCAAACATCGTCACGTAATTTTTCCAACGTAATTTCCCGGCAGTGTGTCGAGATGAACTGGGATTTACAATTTTCATCCCTCTCCTCCATATAAGTAAATCTCGATCAATCAGCCCTCGACCTGAACACTTACACGAGACCGAGCGATGTTGATTGAAAAATAAATTGCATTTTCGGCTTCGCAATTTCTCTCGTCAGTGCTTCGCCATCTCGATTTGAGATCCTTTAGACGCGCAATGATACCCACTTTGTAAGGACACAATGTGCCCTTACAAAAGGAAAGACGTTCTATCTGCTACTTGAAACGGATGGCTACCTTCTCTTGAGAAAACGAAACTTTCACGAACGAAAAATACTTTCCTTCTCTGTTTCCCACTGATATAAAGTTATTTTCGTATGCCCATACGCACGAGCTCTGTCATTATACGTTCTAATATTAGTTTACTGAATAATGACATTCATACCTATCATATGTATCATTCGTAACTATTTCTATAATAGATTTTGATATGGCATTAAAAAAAATGATTAAATATCATTTCTACAAATAAGTCATCAAGATGGGAATATATCAATAGATATATTAACGATATAAAATATATTTTCGAAGTATCTACACATAGCTACGGAGCGGAAGACCATATATAAATTCATGCACGGGTACAAGGGATGTCAAAAAAATATAGTAGAGGTTTTTATCACTGTAACTGAATTATGTGTGGAATATTTGATAGGGTAAAAATGTAGACCTAGTTTTGTATATTTATTTATAGATGCCCTAAAGCCCTTGGCATTGGCTCTAAAATTCTAGTCTTTATTGCTATCTTGGCCGAGTATTTTCGTTTCCCAAATCCTCAAATATGACCTTAACTTCTGAGATTCGCGTAAACGAAAGTTCGGATAGCAGGGACCTTGACAAATCTACCTGCGAGATATGCTTAAAGTGTCGTCGTGTTGTTTGTGTTTTGCTTTTGCGTTCCTATGGAGACCGTGGCAACCCTTCGGTTACGTAAAGACACCTTTTCATCGGGGTAAGCTCGTTCTCCTTCGCTTAAGCGTCAAATCTAATGATTACTTCAAAACTTTTAAGGAGCCAACATAATTATTTCGGTCTCTTGTGGACGAATTAAAAGTTACAAACTGTCACAGTGTCATAGGTGAACATATCGTTTGGCATATTCTAAACCTTGAATTACCTTGTGGAATTTAATACTGTTCACAATTCGGAACGCGTGATTGTTAAGATAAAAGTTAAGGGATGAGAGATCCAATCTCTTAATTGGATACGGAACTTAGTTGCTTTTCCAACCTATCTCTTGCTCCAAATAGATGATAGGATTTGATATAGTGTATATTCACGGTTTTGTACTTTGTAACTTTTTTTGTATATTACTCAAATAATATGCATGCTTGTAATGTCTCTTGGATTTATTACAAATGGATGGATATGTTTCTGCATTTAAGTACTTCAACGGACATTAATTCAACAGTACGTGGTAAATCAGTAAACAATATTGTTATCTAAGCGGATTTCTGTTATTCAGTATACTGTGGTTTCAGCCACATTTCATATTATATACTGTAACGCAATACGGACGATGCAGGATAGTCAGTATTCTTGTATGGTACTTGTTATACGGGGTGGCAGAGGCGAACTTTGAATTCCATTTTACTACCGTTGTTTTGGGATGCTGTAATGGCACTTGCAACAAATTTCGCCGTTACCAACGAGCTTTCACAAGCATAGCATGCTTTTTGCACTCCCATCAAGATACACGGCATTTTCGTGACTCGATTTTAAGATTAGATTTGTTAACGCACAAGGAAAATCTCATGGCTTGTCTATAAAAGAGTAGCCTTAAAAAAAATATATTACTATCTTTTTTTTTCGGGTTATATATTAACCACGTATTTCAAACAAATAGTCAGTTGATACAAAGAATTCGTGATTATATTTAATGAAAATTTGGAACTTTTCTATTTTAAAGTTAATAGCTTTATTATACTTTTCATTGTGCATTTTATTCCTATCAATTTGATCTTTATTCAATTTAATACATTTTATTAATCGGATATATCTGAGAATAAACGAAGCAGGCAAAACGTGCATTCCACGAATGGACCTGCACTTATTATTTGTATCTTTATTATTTTCTCTGCAGCCGTCATCCGTTTTATGAATAATGCATGCAAAATGTAGGATTTCATTCGTATCCTGCAGCGCATACAATTTATTCATCATATTTTATGTGGAAAAACTACTGAAAATTCGAGGACTTTGCCATGCCCTCAAAAAAAATCTTAATAAAATATCGTCATGCTCGCGACGACAATATTGCAAGTTAAAAAAAATTGAATAATATTTTAAAAATGTGCAGTCACAAAATAGTATACTTTGACTACTGATAAAAGGACTAGTATTTTTTAAAAGATTACTCTCGGAAAAAAGAGATGGCCTGGAAAAATTTCCATGAGAATTAGCCTAAGTATATTCAAATTTCACGTCATAGCAAACGAAATGTAAGATTTCCGTGTTCTTTTTTCAAGCTTATAGAATCGCAAAGAAAATTTCGAATTCTTAGAATTCCCAGTATTTTGTTTTCCCCTAAAAGGACAATTTTATCAAAAGCTAACAATGGCCTTTGTACCTTTATAAACAAATGCCACTGTTATCGGCAAATACCTACTAGAAGGTGAATGAAAGAAATGAGCAAACTTCAATAAGCTCAAACAAATTTCTTACTGAAAATATATTTACTATATATGTCTTTGTAGAGTTTAAAAATAGCTTCCCTTATTCCTATGCAAATTGAAGCCAACGTGTGCTATGTCCCTCTTCACTACGGGCTGGTTTGATTTCCGGATGTCAGCTGAGCTTGCGTCCTGGAAAATCTTGAGGGACGAAAGCTGACGTGAAGGCTACAGGAGAGATAAAAAGCATTTTAACAGTCTGCAGGGAAACTTGTACGAAAATCAAACTTGGACAAAAAGAATTAACGATTGAACGATGGTTAAAGGTGTAATAATACATTTCTTAAAAGAAAAAATTTAATACTCATAATCCACTCACGATAGCGAAAAGATAAACGTGAAAAATCCCAGAGAATTTATTTTACCATATCGATCATATTTTTTAAAATTTTAAATGCATTACAATACCCTTAAAAAAACAGGGTTCTTTGCTAAAAGTACAAAAATCTTTACGCGCACTATATTTACCTAGAAAAATTCGTAAATATTCGGTATAGTCCCAAACGTGTACTTCCGGCATAGAATCCCTATATCACTGTCCTCTTACTCTGATTTCCTCTGCAAAAACTTCCTGGATTTCCGGGATTTTAAAGTTGCTACATCACGCATAGAAGTCACTACTTGAATTTTATCCTCGCAAAACTAGGCACGTGAGTAACGAAGTTTTAAGCACCGTCAGTTTTCCCAAACAGATGCGACTTTTAAAGTAATTCTTGATCCTTGATGTATATTTAAAATCCTCGAACCATGGGAATTCCTGTCCAAAGAACGTTACATCAGTATCGGCAAACGTCATTTCCAATATATTTTTTTCTTATCCTATAAGAAAAAAAAAGTATTAATAGATATCTGAAAGAATCTCTAAAGTAGTAGTAAGATAATTTCAAGCTGGTACGCGATATACACGAAGACTGTTGGTGTATGGGGAAGTGGGCGTAAGAGCGTAGTCCGACGCTGACGCTACCCTGTTCCAGCTCTCAGTAAGGGTCGAACCGCGAATGGGGTAGCTTGCGCCGTGGAAGCTCAACGCTGCAAGCACGATACGTTGTTACCCCAGTACAGGAGCTTGCGTGGTCGTAATTTCTAACGAACGAACCTTATCAAGATCGAAACGTTCTACGATTACGGGTTTCGACAGTAGGACTATCGCCACCCTAACAATCCATTGTTATTTCTATTAAATAGTGTCAAGCTAATTTCAGCTAAACTTTTACATCCCTTGTGATAGGTTATCGGGCTTTGTATACATTCAACGTCTTTCAATATGAATCGCGTATCACGCGTTATTATCGTTAGGGTCTAAAATGGATATACGAGTCATGTAAACTGTGCTTTGAGATATTAAGAAGGGGAATGCGTGGAATCGAGATTTTTCAACACCGGTGAGTCTAATCTTTTACCCTTTTAATCGGATAGCACTGAATTATAATTGTTTGGAGGTAAAATTAACACGGGGAACGAGTTGAGAGAAATGTGAAACAAAGTTTAAGTGGGACAATAATTTTAGGAATCCGGTTAACGGTTTAATACGAAACAGTATAATTGGTGGAAAGAGGCTTTAGATCTCCGAGTGATACTTTTTTGTCCGATTTTTCTCCTTAAATGATGACAAATTATGGGTGTTAGGTGGCTTGAGATTTATTTAATAATATAAAATTCCATCGCCAATTCTGCGCGCTTGCTGTTATTTCGAGACGCAGATTGGAAATCGCAAACTTCTTTGTCGCGAACGACGGTTTATTGAATTGTAAAAGAAAAATGAGTGCTGCTGCTTAAACAGAAAATTCGAACTTTTTTTCGAAGAGCAAATTATTTTTGAACTCAAATTACTTTGAGTCATAATCAAAAGCAGTATCATGCACTTTTGTAATTTTAATATTGGGATTCATTAATGTCGATGTATCTAGATGTCACGTCACGTTATTACTTACCTTTATTAAGGTGGATTTTCTTTTAAAGAAAATTTGTAAAGAGAAATGAAAATTTAAAAAAATGTAACGTGCTTCCTTATCGGTGTCTCTATTAATATAAATAATCATTTGTGCATTATTATTAAAAGAAAAATTATGTTTTCTCTTCTGGGGTATAAAAAGTATAAATTGATTATTAGTTAAGATTGTCTACGAAGCACACTGCAAAATTTAATATTTTACGTTCGATACACTGCACTTGAATATAACTTACTTTACTGCCTAAGAAAATTTAATTCCACTCCTATCTACCGTTAAGTACTTCTAGAGACACGTAACATGTCAAAGTTAAAAAAGCACACGTATTCACAACATTATCCCCATTTGGACACAACCCTCGTACGGCAAAATAACACAAGTCTAGATGTTGCCTAATAATATTACAAATTATATAATAGCAGCTTCCGGTATTATTCCATTGGAGCTTATATATATATATATATATATACATATATATATACGCTTTGTAATTTTAATATAAAGAAATTTCAAGTTTTTTAAAATTTCAAAAAGTCTTGCTAGCAAGTATTACGTGACTGCATCCAACTATACAGACAATTCATATTAAATTAGTCAAGGTATGAGAGCCGCAGGGAAAGTTATGTATAGAAATAGCACCAGTGTGTAGAACAAATTGTGCAAACCGATGTAAACGACGTAAAATTGAAGCGACGTAACTCATGAAAAATGGCAAATTGAAAAAGACAATAAATGTATATAAGAAAGATAAATTGCAATGTCATTTAACTCGTAGAACAAACGCCTAGAAATTTTTATGAATAAATTCCACTAGACGTCTACGGTCATGGGACTTGAAAATTTTCATGGATTATTCACGTTAAAGTTATCGTCGATTTCAAGA
Source organism: Trachelus iudaicus (assembly GCA_030142595.1). Lineage (NCBI taxonomy): Eukaryota > Metazoa > Arthropoda > Insecta > Hymenoptera > Cephidae > Trachelus > Trachelus iudaicus. The sequence goes on along the minus strand of JARQTH010000282.1, from coordinate 1,370,306 downwards.
TACGACGACCGTACCTAAGATCTTCGTATAATAACGATTACCTACCAAAAAAATGTTCGTCGTTCATTGTTTCTAACTATAACGCTTTCGGAAAGGAACGTGTGCATACTTTTTATTTAACTCGCTGAAAAATCTGTATCCGTCTACGGAGCACAGTTTTTTCCCATTTATATGCGGCTTTGTGCGTACATCATTTTACCGAGCGAAAAAGAGATAGGCAGATACATAGATAGGTACAAAGGGGGGGGGGGGGAGAGAGGGAGAGAGAGAGAGAGAGAGAGAGAGAGAGAGGAAGATAGATATGCAGATACACCGAGAATGCATTTCACGTGGTACAGCTGCACCTGTCGTTCAATGAATTTCTATCCGTTTTACCAATATTTCATAAAGTACTAGGGGTATATTTCTATACCGTACTTAGTTCTTGCGGAAGCTAGTACCTACCATTCGTGGCCTTTTACAGTGACTCGCGTCCATTGAAACGAAATGATTCGATGTAGAATGACTAGTGATCCGTATATGAATTGCATCCATTTTCACACTTCTTTGAACTCTCTTTAGTGAGATTCTTATGTATATGCATACATCGGATACCTATTGTGTCATACTCGCTTGGCACAAGACGATGGCTCGTATTGTAGGAGTAGATTGTGACATTGGAGTGTAGCGCATAGGATTCTGGGATTCTCTTAAAATTCATCAATTATTTCAATAATGAAATATCCCCTACCCATAGAAGATAGATTATGCGAAATATTAATTAGAAAAAGTTATTGAATATTCGAAATTATCGTGAGCAGCAGGAATAGGGATTTTTACAAGAATTCTGTCGTTCCTAATGAATATATATGAATGCAGCGCAGAAAGGAAAAAAGAAAGAGAGAAAGAGTTCGTTGTATGCACTGGATGAATTATGAAGAATCGCTCAGTGAGAATACCGCATTTTTCCAGGAGGCTTCACTAATGAAATGCACGGGAAGCCATGCCCTGAGTTCTATTCACGCGCAATACTTAGCCTACCAGCTATATTATACCTACTCAATTTTTTAGTTTTTTTCCCCCGACGGATAAACAAAATCGCCGCATCCACGTTTCTTCCAGGTACCCACAATTTTCCTGTAAAACATTGAGATTTCAAAATTTTCGAAAAATTCGTGTACATTACCACGAGAGCTTTCTGCTCGCGCAGACAATTCGTAATTAAATTTTAAAAGGAAAATAAGAAAAAGATAACAACAGAGATCTCATAGTATTCAGGACGGTTTTTCGCCGTCGGACAAGTGCGAAGCTACATACCTTCAGGTTAAAGAAGAATTTGCAAAAAAATTCATCAAGCTGTAACATTATCCAAAGTTTAACGAAAATTTGCTTTATAGATAATCTCATACGATTATTTCCAATCCTTAATATTACTCAATTACTCAAAGCGATAAGTCCAGCAAACGTTACACGTAAAATTTATTCAGAGGCCAGTTTGCAACTTTTAACTTGACCCGGTGTATTCAAGTATACATACCCACGTGCAAATACCCTTATATACAGCATTTACATAGCTAGGATAAAAGTCACGGGTTTGAATACACGACGCCTTCTAACCTCCTTAGAACCCACTCATCTCCTCAAGCAATGGTAGCTCTATAGTCAGGACTAGACACAGCAACAACACTATACCAATACCAGTTTTTACCACTCGAGACACTATTATAACTAACTGGGACGCAACTTCGTGTCTACGAGCTCATTATCTATGTAACATCCGTCAGCTTTTTTTTCATTCCTTTCTCAGCTTCCATTTCCGTAATACGTTACAAGATTTTTACATAACAAACACGAAAGCCGATTCACGTGACATTATCAACTATCGCATCGATGGACCTGTGCAGTACGTAATTACCCAGGGAGACAGATATGTGCTCAACTCCAGAATCGATTGTCGATAGGCAATTTAATATGGTATTAATCACTGTACGCGTATGCATAGGCTATGCTATACCTCACGTTATATCTTCTCATTGAAAGTACATTGACACAGGGATGCATTTCAACATTTCAAGAGGAAATAGGGCTAATCTATCATAAACTATTCGTCCCTAGAATTAACAGCGTTCGTCGCTTTGTAAACATTTATCATATAACATATACGTATATTGATATAATATTCATAAATCAGTAACGTCAATTTTCAAGTGAGCTGTACGCATACGTGCGTGACGTATTAAACGCGTATTCAAAATTTTTCATTTATTCAACGATCTCACATGATTGTTAATATATTTTGTCGATTTTTATTTTTGTTTACACGTCATTTCTCGTAGATGGATTCTTCCGTAGTTTACAGTGTATTCTGAGTATCATAGGTAATCATAATTTGAGTCTTTTAATTGTATACCTTATTACGCACAGATTATACATCCATGCTCTGAGCAGCTTTTGCCAGTTTTTTTTTTTAATATTTAATTGGGCGGCCAATTATCGCTTATCAAATTGTCCACGTTAATTAACGAATTAGATGTAACTTTTAGCACGACTCTGAAACTGACTAATATATTTCATAGCGAAGCTAATGATACGATTGAAATCGTTCAAATGAATTATTACTTGAGCATTAGGTGAGGGTTGATTTATTGACGGACATCCAATAGGTGGCTCGAACGACCTTACGAATTTTTGTCGATCTAATTCATTTCTCATGTGTCCGCTGGACAGTTAGATTGGCTAGGGGGCGCGAAGTGAACATAGGCTTAATTGGAGAATCGACCAGGGGAGGTTGTTTCTTGTTTGATATGAATGACCTGGGTAATCACTCTTTAGAGTACGGCTTGATTTAACGATGCAAATTAAATAGGTTTAGACCTTTTTCTTTTTCGTTTTTCATACTCTGTCCACTTATGGAAACGCTAGGTTTTTGAGAGCACACTCAATGGGATGGTACACGGCAAACTCGTGTTTTTACATACTATTGAAATTGACGGATTAGCCGTTAGGTTTAACTTTTTAGTTGTTTTTAAGTTTAAAAAGTAGGTGAAGATGGGAAATCAATAAAATGCCTTATGCGTACGTCGGTGGATTTTCGATAATTATTCTTTTTTTTTAATTTATTTAGTATGATTCTGATATTACGAGATTTTTGGAACGCCCTTCGTGACGCCGTTATGTAATATGGTATTCCAAACAGGTCGAGTGCGTACATTTGTCGTGCAGCATAACGTGATACGATAATTGGAATAGGATTACGTGTGGCAATCCAATAAAATGAGTGATTAAAAAAAGAAAGAGAAAATGAGAGGAAAACAAGGCAATAATGCATATCGGATGAGGGAAAACCGTTAAGTGCAGCATTCAACTACAGTCAAATCTTGATATGCAGGCGCTCCGTATGTTCGCATTTCTCCTGAACTCTCTTTCTAAGCTATAGCGTCAAGAGAGGGAAGACTTCTCCCCACTTTTTTGTGTTACTCAGTGCGCGTCTTATTCGCGCTTTGTCGAACGTTCGGGCTATTACAGTCGAATGGGGACTTCTCTCCGTAATATTGCTTTCTGGCTAGTTATCGCGTCTCAGATCCCAGGGTGCGCGATTATACAGATAGTCGATTGTAGTCCAACCGATATTGGTATATAATCTGTAAATAGAGGCATTCGACAATTTTGTGAAATAAACGGATTCAACGATTTTGCAAGCCTGCAGTGTGATTCGCGTTCAATTATTTTTCAACCACCCTCTATACAATATTTGCACAATAGCTGCAGACATAACAAATTCCCGTGTTGTGTTGTTTAACAAAACATTCACCGAGTTCATGAAGTACATATTGATAATATATTCCAGTAACAATAATAATATATATATTTTGCGTTGTGTATATATAACGTATATCCCATTGCGTTAAATAATACTGCGTCTGATTTGTTGCCACTAAAAATAACAACAAAGATAAGGGTGGAGAAGTTGTCCGGCGTGGATAATATTTTTCGAAAAATATGAAACATCCCTTAACCGGCAAGATATTCCATTCTGTAGAGTCAGATATGTATTTTTACACAATTCTATTGCTTATCTTAAAGAAACACGAAAACGGGTACCAGACTGTGAAGAATATCGAATTAACCGAAAAACCTATAATCAGAGCCGACGTCCATTTGCAAAACGTAATGAGGATCCGCGCTTTTGTAAATTTCGAAATAAAATAATTAGAAGCTTTTTAGTCGAATGAGCACAGAATGACGTTCATTATAATTCACTTTAGGCAGGATCGAATCCACTCAGCGTGGTTGCTGTGGTTGAGATATTTCGTTGAAAACATCACAGATTTCAACAGAATATCAACAGCTTTTTAAAGTTAATTACCAATTGGAAGTAACGCGATTGTTTGACAATTGTATTTTCTACGTGATATGATTCAACGACGCATCTATGAAATGTGACAATTGAGATACATAATAGCTCTGAATGAGATGCATCTCCTTTCTTCATTTTAATTGTAACGATAGCAGAAAACAAAAATATATTTAAACCGTGATAAGCCTTTATGGTTATTTCGATGTATTCGCTTATCATTGATCTCCACTTAATACAAACGTTGTCGTAATCCACATATTTATAGTGCAATGCGCTGAATGCACGCTGTTCCTGTAATTATACGTGCAACGAGCAGTTACCCATTATGTTTATTTAATTATACACTCGAAATTATTGAGCGAGGAAATACCGTCGAGTAAGTTCTACTTAACCACACGATATCGAGTAGACAGCAGACCAAGTATTAATATAATTTTTTGTTACCTGGTATTACGCAATTGGTTGACGCCCTCGTGTTTATTACGAGTTTCCAAAAGGATAACCGTAAGTTACTTATAGGAGCAACTTTTTCATTTGCCTATCTGAAGTTAGAGATAATTTGAATTCGGCATATCATACTTTTTTTTTCATTCTACAAATTATACCTTAATATTACATATATATATTTATGTACTTCATCCCTATTACGTGATGAGGGAGAAAGTATATTTGACTCAAAAGACATGACTTCTTCGATATTTCAACTGACACACCCTATAGGCATTCTCAAGGTCTCTCATCGATCCCTCCATTCCTATGAATTCGCCCGTTTTACACGGTGTACCCTTATCGTGATAGTGTCAATGGGATGGATTTCTTATCAGCAATGTGACTTTCTATTTCTATCGAAAGTAAAAGTCAGAAATACACTAAAAAAGAAAAATCTTATTTCGCAGGATAGAACGCCCACGTTAGTTAGTAGAAAAATAAGAAAGCATTTTTCGAATATCTTAACGGTGCATTTTTCGTTGTGCAGCGATACGTTAAAAAAAAGGAGGGTGAAAAAAATCAGAATTAAGAGTGTAGAGAAACCACTTGTCAGCGTGATCGCAGTCAGATCGTTATGTACAAATCATTTAGCATTTTCGCAGGGTATCTCCTTCAACGGAGCAAAAATTGGGGAAGAAAATCTTTTAATTCGAAAGAAACACAATTTCTTTTTTTCCTTCAACCCTCCTTTCTCCCAATTTCCATCCATTTTTATCTTCCTGTCTTAACGCGGCCTACCAGTGCCCCATCTTTTCAACAATGCGATTGAGAGGGTGCTGAAGATTAATACAAATTGTACCCACTCGACCAATATGCATTCTGCCATTATTTACTCAAATTGGCTTTTATATTCCTTGAAGCACGGTACCATTATCTATTTTTATTTTCTGCTTTCAAATCTTTTTTTTCACGGCAAATGGCCGTCTCGACGCCATAGAATGAAAAAAGAACGAAACTCATCCTTATAGGGAAATGGCAGGAGGATTAATTCTTAAATTAACCGAAAGATGGACAACTGCTTTTGTTATCACAAAACTTGGACTTTACGACGGGCTATACAAAAATAATTGATTAATAGCGAAGCTTACGTAACTCGCCTGGCTTTCGGAATGAGACGTCCATCCACTTTGACGCTCTGACGTTTTTCAACGTTAGCCGTCGTCGTTTCAATTAAAATTATGGATCCTACGCTTTACGAGTTTACCCAATTACTCCTTCTTTTTTTATAACAAGAGTCCTTAAATGGACGGAAAGTCATGTAAAAGTTACTTCAAATAAACTGTAGCTGTGCTTACTCTAACTTTTCTTTCCATTTCCTCTACTCTGTAACGAAACTTAGATCTTTAATCAAAATAGCTGTTACAATTTTCTCATAGTATTTTTCATCGTGTCTACACTAAAAGTTATTTCATAGTCAACAATTTACTCCTCAGTTTAATTTCTCCTAATGGAGTCTTAGTACTAGAAAAACAATAGGTATAAGCTTATTGTTAGTAGAAATTTAAATTTAAATTTACCTTGATTCTGACAAGATTAATACAAAAAATAAAACTACGTTTTAACGTCAGTTCTTGTATTACAACAAAAGAATAATTTCGATTGTTATTTTAAAATACTGTACAGGATTTATACAACTAAGTATCTCTATTATATCCAGTTCTAAGCCGCTCGTTAATACTTGAGGAATGATGCTTAACGTGAAAATTGAATAATTGCATTGCAGCCGAGTCAATTAAGAGAACATTTGGAATTACTCGCGAAAGCTACTGATAACTTAAAATACGGGCTAGGAGTATCTAAATTTAAAATTCCTCTGTTAGTTGCTTACAAACTTTTCAAAAGTTTTACCTCCCTTTACGAATCATGACGAAGAGTGAAGTTTTCGATAATTAAATGGATTTTGACACAAATATATTAGCTGGATTATTATTATTTCTCATTTTTAAAAATACATAGATACCAACTAATTAAATATTTCGTACATTTCAATGATATAAGTCCCTGTAATGATACATGATACAAATTTACCAGATTTTGTAAATAATTTCATACTAATTTTCAAAGAGAATCGACTTCACTACCCAAAGCGCATTTTTGTCTCAAATGCACCAATCAAAGTTATGCTAGTAACCAGTCAGCATATTTCAGGTCTATTCAATTACTTAACATAATGTACACAGTATGCATGGAATTTAAATAATTATATTTACTCAATTCACTCGCTTAATTAATGATTACTATAGAAAGTGGAATCATGGGCAAGTTTCTCCTGGAAATTCTAGAGACGGTGTCGAGAATAATTAATATCGAAGCTGTAACGAAATGAAATCTTTATATTTGAATTCCCAAGAGGACTTTACCGTGAAACTTTGCAGATTATGTAAAATACGGAGTACTTTAATACGAAGTGTTTTTAACGAACGTTGAATGCTTTTTTAATGATAACTAATCGTCTGATATAATAATTCACCTGAGATAACTGTAACACATAATTATTTATTATGAAACCATATCTTGAAATGACTTAGAAAAATGTATCTGAAACATTCTTGATCATTTTTAAACATTGAAATTTTAGCTCCAACATGCATAGAATATTTTTTAACAATGAAGGGCTCTTTGAATACAAATTTTTTCCAAAAGAATTCACGCAATTGTTTCTCCTGCGGTTCATTGCTTTTCAGAGTCCATTGTGCCATTTCGTGAGACAGATCATGAGGGTGGCTACGACGTGGGTACTTTTCATTAAAGTTTGCCAATCCATTAAACCCACGTCATTCCGTCATAAAGTGTCAAAAAATCCGAGATTTTTTTGCACGAGTGATTTTTACTAAACGGTCCTTCCATTTTATGACGTGAATCAAGTGTCTTCGAAATTTCTGCAGATTTATACTACGTATAAGAATAATCGATGTATCAGCACGATTCGTGTCTGACTGCCTGATCGTTTCGCTTACGTCGTAACTTAAAAGAACTTTTTGCGAATCAATTCGTGAGCACGTAACATATAGATACTTGATTTACGAACCCTTGATTAATTCAGAAACTATTAGCTATCCATTAGAAAGGACATTTAAAATTTTTCCTTTATTTCTTTGCAGAGGTGAAAAGATGCCGTAATGCTGCATCGTAGTACGTCGTCGCGACGCAGAAGGGCGTCGCGAAATGTCGTTAATTCGGCGCAGGGATCGTCGTCGGTGTCAGGGCCAAGAGGGCGCAGAGCATCAGTGGCTGCTGACAAAACCGCCCCCTTGGCCCTAACTACCCCTAACGCCAGTATGGAGAGGCACAGATCACCGCGTGGTAGTATGGTGCCAAATATCGAACTTGATATGGAAAATGATTCACCGGAAGAGGTAATTGGATATACATAATTGTTTATAAATTTTCTTTGTTATTTCCATTACGGAAATTGATAGTAGTCATTTCTCAAGTCTCTCAGTCAAACCTTGTAGACTCTTATCGTACAGTCTTCTTCGTATTTTAAACGTAGTCTGTCCATTCAGCTTTTCTCTGCCGTTGAAATTAGTTTAATCTGTATCGCAGAGATATAATAAATTATATTATTTTCTGACCATTTTTCATAATGAATAGCTCTTATTCGTTCTATGGGTAGTACTTTGAAAGAGTAACATTAACAGAAAGAACAAAATAAAATAAATTTTACAGCCTGCTGGTCAGAGAATGCTCCCGGATCCTGAATTGAGCATATCACCCCAAAGGAATCTGGTCCCAGATCTAAACCGTAGTCCACGAAACTCTCTGATCCCAGATGACTATTGTAGAGACCCACGAGGATCTTTAGTCCCGGATCCCGGACGTAGCCCCAGGAATAGCTTGGTCCCGGATGTAGGACGTTCTCCACGGAATAGTCTAGTTCCTGACGTATCTCGAAGTCCGCGGCACTCTCTCGTACCGGATGCACCACTAAGTCCAAGGAACTCTCTCGTGCCCGATGTGAGCTACAACAGGAGTCCAAGGAACAGTTTAGTGCCAACGGGAAGCTCCAGGAGTTTACTGATGCCGGAAAACAACGGTGGCAGTAGAAGTCCCAGACACTCTTTGGTACCGGACCCATCAAGGAGTCCAAGAGGAAGCGTGGCGAACATTGAATTCGACAGGAGTCCAAGAGGATCCATATGTCCTGAAGCGTTAAAAACTCCTAGAGGTAGCATAACGCCATTGGAATTCAACAGAAGTCCACGAGGATCTATAGCATCTGATTGTTTCAATCCCAGTTCAAGAGGATCAATCGCACCAGATCCAAGTAGATCCCCACGTGGATCAATTGCCCCGGACCCAAACCGTTCGCCAAGAGGATCAATTGGACCAGATCCAAATAGATCACCTCGAGGTTCGATCTGTCCAGAGATAAATCGTAGTCCAAGAGGATCCATAGGACCACATGATCCCAACAGATCACCCAGAGGAAGCATAGGCATACCGGAAATGGACAGAGGTCGTAGAGAATCAGCTGGTGGATTGAGCGAGGATGAGACTAGGAGTCCTAGAGGTAGCATTTGTCCTGAACCAGACAGAAGTCCTAGAGGAAGTATTGGCGGTAGTCAGGATAGACGGAGTCCCAGAGGGAGTCTCGCGTTTCAAGATCCTAGAAGAGCCTCAGCCGATCAAGGTATCGTAACGCTGTTATTAATGATATACTGATTAACAATTACTGAAAGTATGATTTTAAACGATTAAATCATGTCCATCTTATCGTACAGATTTTCACAAGATAATAGTTAAAGGCGTACACTGGGTACATTTAAGGTCTATCCATTTTCCTGCTGATATAATATACTGACGTCAACTCCATTTACGCTTTATCATTAACCGTTACGAGGTCATGACTGCGCGATAACCTTCGAAGAAAAATAATTTCCTCCAGGTGGCGAGCTCACCGTGGAATCTGGAGGGTACAGTTTGCAAATCCATTAAAATTGCCGATATTACGTGCTTCGCGGAATATTGTAATGCTCCAAGTGATTCGCCACAGGTAATATTCTGAACCGGGTGACTTCATAAAAAAAAACCCGTAACATCGTTGTATCACCAATGACGTAACTTAGATTGTTACACTCTGTTCCATGTGGCGATATACGTACATATATGGTATCTAGTACGTAACTCGCCCAACCCTTCTCGGAAAAGAAGATTTATTTCTATCGACACTCAAGGGGCAACAGGGCTTTGCATTTTATGCGTAAAAGACTCATAACGATAACCCGACGCTCGTTAGATTGCATTTTTTATAGGTTAGGCAAATGTCTCCTGGGAGTTAACTCCGGTAATAATGAAAACCAGTTGATATCAAGATATATAATACTGCGGATAGGTTATGTTACTTGGATTTTACTGGGTAGGTATAAAAAGGGGATGAACATATCTCCCTGTAGAAGTCGGATCAAGTTTATGCTTTTTTATGACCGTATCTGTATGATATATTATGTGATGCATGGGTACCTATGTACCTCGTAAATAAATGCGTTCTCACAGATTTGTGGAAGACAAGTCGTAGACATTTATCAGAGAACGATTAAAGAAACAGTGAAGTCCTGATTGAGAAGATTTATAAGAGAAGAATCAGCAATTTATTTTCGGCCTATGTATACAGAGTGTATCAGTTATGATGCACGTTTGCCGTTTGCAGGGAAACTTTGAACGATTTCGAAAATTGGATGTAACAGCTATTAAATATTTGTTGATTGCACATCAATGTGCATATTATTTTTGACAGATTTCCGATACTGACGGTTCCGCCTTAACTTCATGCAGCAGCTTCACGCCCAACAGCTTTTCGCAATTGCTTTAAAGGTACGCATTCAGTCATACGCAAACCCGTACACGGTGACTGAAACTTATTGCAATGCTTTTTTTTTCTTATCACAAGTTGGAAGTCTATACATTCCATTTTGGATTATACATATTCTTCGCTGTAGAGTTTGGAGTCTACGTGAGTCTTTGGGATTTAGAGTGATCCTGGTCGTAGCCTTTGCACACTTAGCCCTTTAGAATCCTCAGTACCTTTAGCAGCCTTAAGTTTTTAATCCCTTGCGAAATTACCTGAAACTATTGCTAGTGCTTTGCATCAACGTCTAGTGGAATTTATGCGGAAACAACTTCAATACTTCGATAAAAAAAATGCAACTTTAAGGGATGTTTTATCGAGTACAATAGTTGTGGAAAGTTCCACCAGGAGGCGCTGTTAAGGACATGCAATAGTTCCGAAAAAGTCCGCTAGAGGGCGTGAAACCAGAATTCGATAAATTATCACATAAAAATGCATTTTCGTGAGGAGCATTTTGATAGTTCTGAAAAATTCTGCTAGAGGTTGTGGTATTCGGAAAATTCCGCAAAGTCCGGAAAGCATAAGGATCACAGTCGAACATACAAATCGGGCAACTCCGATGATGGAGGAAGGATTCTCTACCGTTACCAAGTTCTGCAACCAGGTTCTTATAAAAAAAAAAGAAAAATAGCATTGCAATACCCTTTAGCCTTCTTTTGCGTCTACCTGAACGTGTTTCAAACGCAAGGATTTCCTTTATTATGTTTGCCATCGATATGAACTTGTTTTTAATCTCTATTCTTATTTCTTATCCTATGAATTTTCTATTTAACTTTTTCGATATCATTTAAAATGGCAAAGATGATTTTTTTTTATTTGCAAACGCAAATTAAGAGAACAACAATAATTTGCGCAATCATAAAATATTTAATGGTTGTCATATCAGATTTTCGAAATCGTGCACTATTTGACCGCAAACTTACATGTTAGCTAATACGCACTGTATACTACCGGGTACAAAATTGATAAATGGAATTTCTTAATACCATTGTCATTTTAGTGACACGTGAACTCTTTTATAGCTCATATGGCTCCAGTATGTTTTACGATCCTCTACTGTAACCAGTGTAACGCGCTTAGCTACCTACCCTACTTTATGGAGCGATCAATCAATGGAGTAATATTGAAATTTAATTGAAGAGCAAACAGCTGTCTATAAAGAATAGTAATAGCGATTAGAAGGAATATGAGTAACGTTAAATATTTTTATTTTTCTATTATTTAACTCACCAGCGGTTGCGCCTTCTTTCTGGCCATAAAAAGCGTACAACTATTGGGTCAGTCAGACCACGCGCCACCACTGAAAAATTAAGTGACATACGATATTGGGTAGAGGATTTTTGGAAAATTTTTTAAGGAATCGCGCTAATTTATTTTCATGGTTAAAAGAGTATTCTTGGTCATAAAAACTTGCTCGATAAATTAACCATAGCTTAACTACCTTCAGGCCAATAGCACTATCGATTCTTCTCCGACCAAGTGGAACACCCTCTGCTAAATTAACAGTGTAAATCTATCGGGTGTCCAGTAACAATATATTAGAATATACTAGACATAGTATAAATCTGCGGAGATTCTCCATGGTACTGCTGTATCGATTTTGGAATGTCACTAAACTAACTAGGTTTCCCCCTTTCTTTTTTTTTTTAAATTGCAGGAGAACGAGGGTAAAGAATCCCTTAACGCTTCCTTAAAGAACTCAAGTTAAGTTCCTAAATTTTTTTCCCCCCCATATTTTATGATGATGAAACATTAACACCCTGTAACACCGTGAACAATAATCTGGCTGAAAGAAAAGACTCGTGTATTGTAGTGCCTATGTTTCCTGTGTTACAGGTTCCATGAAAAATCGTAGCAGTTCACCATACCGACAGCGAGATATAAACTCCGGTAGCATCAGATCCGGCGGAAGTTGTGGCGCACAGGTGAATCTAGGCTACGGGACAAATGCGTGGGCAGATTCAAGAAGAGCCAGCAGCTCTGTGTCTCAGGTTAATAATAAATATATTTAATGTATGTTTTGTACGAGTAACACAGTAATTAACCGTAATGTTAAACATTGTGTTACTTAGAAGCGTTAGTCAAATAATAATACCACGTGACATTTAACATTAAAAATATATATTAAATTAATGTACTGTGTGTCAGAAGAATATATATAATTCTACTGAGTTAGCAGAACACTAGATAATATTTTCTGTTATTTCGTTATTTAGCTGTACAAGAAGAGACCATAAATTCCTTGGTTGTCAAACTGCGCGAAGCTTACCAAGCAAAATATCAAACCAGAACATAATCGCAAAATACGCCCGCTTTTATGTTTATACTCATGTGGGTCTCTGGACAATGCTCCATAATATTTTGAACCAGTTGGAAACTACTAAGGCAGGATATTCTTTTGTATTAAACAATTGTCAGGCTCGATTCGCTTCATGTTTTATTCAAATCATATATTTATGAGCTTTCATAAAAGCGAGGGGAATCATTGTTACGATTTTTTTATATATAAAAAATGTGGGCTTTTTATTGAAGATTTTCTTATTGTAACGTAACAATGACATGTTTCATTGCTTGTAAATTTTATGTACGCAAGTGTTTACCAACTCATTTAGTGTGGTCTTCCTTTTCTGTGTATAAAATTCAAGAGAAAAGTTTCCCACGCAATGGAAAGAGGGTAGGTTTATCTGGCAACTGTAAAGGAAACATATGCATATATTATTTTGTGCAATCATGATTAGTCTCTATCATTGAGTCATTTTTAAATTTTCCCTATTCTCATGACTTTCTGATGCTTCGTCTCATTACTTATCGTTCTTTTACTTACACAGTTACCTCTGACATGGTTTTTACATTTTTGATATTATATTTAGCTCTGTGACTCGTTTCTATTTTTCCAGCATCTTAACGACATCGAAACGTATCTCTCTGGTAGGTTGGCAAGATCTTTTTTTTAAATATACAGTCCTTACCAACTCCCATTGAAGATGACATTAAATAAGCCGAAGTAATGACGATAAGAAGAGTTCCGGGAAATAATTGTACAAGGAGAGTCAAGAGTCTCGTTAAGAGATTCTTTCCAAGAACATTGCCTCTCTTGCTATCCTCCGGAAAATTCAAATCTTCGACGCATACTCAAGAAATCCTTGCGTCAAAGTTAGCCGAACAATAATGAAAGAAAATTGTCTTGGAAGAAAGTTCTTAATTATTGAGGAATCTTAAATTATATTTTCGCACAATTTTTTTAACCACGAGAATTCGCTCCAGCTACGTTCCTAATCGAAATTCCTTTTTCGCTTTATAGCCAACCGCTAGTAACTTTTTTTTTGTGATTGAGATTCCATGTGTAGACGAACATTTTTTTTTTTTGTGAAACTGAATTGACAAGCATCAAAGAGATTCTCTTCGTTGGAGTCTCTTCTCGTATACCGCAAGTAGCATATGCAAGTATCGATATTAGAAATTCAATTGAAATCCATATATTTAAAAATCGCTGGAAAATACAAGAATCTACGACTTCGATCGAGTATGCATCTAAAATAAAGTTGTCTGCAATAGCTTGAAAAATAAAAAATGTCTATCACCTCGAGGTAGTTACGAGTACGCTTTGAGAACTCTTTAAATTTATCGAGGTGACGCAAAGAGACTCGTTATGTACACTTACGAATGATATGGTACGTATACCAGAAGTTTGAATTCTTCGAACATTTATTTCAGTTCTCAGGCGATGAATCTCGCCGACTCTGTGGCGGGGGTGTCAGTTTGACGGAAAAGGGTACTTCGGGGGTTGGTCCTCTTGGGGTTGCAACGTATGGCTCTCTGGCCTTTCAGCTGAAAGATGCTCATCTCGAGGCCAGCGGCACTTGTGACTTTGTGTTCAGGGCTTTAGGTGTCGTCAGCAAAACTCTAGTCGTCACTATTTGCCTGGGCTGTCTCTCAACAATGCCACTTCTTATGCTTATCATGGGTGAGTGGAAATTGATTAATTTAAATCAGACGTAGATAAACGTAACGCCATTCTAAGCACATTCATCTTGGTCACCGTAAGTTCTTCCCAACCCTTCCAGGGGCGTTCGCTTTTTTTTAAAAATATTTTCACGCTACTTCCCAACGGCTGAGAGGAATACGAGACGTTTGATAAATTGCACGGATTGCACCTTGGCTCATGATTCAATGTTGAAGAAACGCAGCAATTCGCAAGTGTCAGTATGTCTTATCGCGTTCGGTGCATCCTGACTCTTTGGACATTGGATATATAGCACAAAAATTGCGGATTTACTATGACGAATTGAAACGCGAAATTATAGTTCTATGTTACATTAGAATTTACGTAATATACGCACTGACAGACGATTAATTAAGAAAAATAAAAGATACCAAAGACAATGAAAAAATTAACAAAGCTATTAAACCAAACGGTAACATTTTTATATCTCGTACAATTTTTCCTTCTGTTAATTCTCGAGAAAGGGCGTGGCGAAATCTCGGAGATGCAGTTTTGCAAATATGCAACTGGGCATGCACGAGCTGTACAGTAACTGCATTGCAGATTTGCATTACCTTCTGCGTATTACCAAAAAGTTTATTATGGTCAGCCATTCGAATTGCAGCTGTAATAGTTATGATAATTTAATATAACAAACTCTAGTCGCGTGTAGCGGACTTATAGAAATGAAAATAACGATTAATTTCTTTCTCTTATAAGAGAATCTATATCATCATCTGCAACCTGTGCCAGGTTGCAATTACCTTCGAGATTGTTTAGTAAATCGCAAGGATTAAAGAATTTGTCTGTATATAGTATATACGATAACAGTCACAACTTTGCAGCTGCCTTTGATTTTACATCTTAGAAAATCAGAGTGGCAACACGCAACTGCGCATTTTCTCTCGGCTGCATGCAAACTTACGTAATTTCTATATGGTAGCTGAGAATTTTACAAAAAAGAGGTAAAACTTAGTCAAAGGGCTCTCAATATTATCCAGGAGCTACCGATACTGTCATACTGGAATTTTGATACCCTTCTTGCCAGTTACTTTCGGTCGATCCTTAGAGTGCTTTTCTTTGCCAAACTGTCATTCGCTGCAAAAACTTACTGTGAAAAGAGAGAAGGGTCGATCGATCCTAGTGCACATTTTTTCTCTCTCGTATAACTAGGCCACCGTAAGTTAGAAATAATAGCTACGAAAATACAGTACCACCGAAAGACCCGTGATCAATCATCATCCAAGTCCTTGCATGATCCTCTCAGCTGAACGAGTCTATAAAAAATAACTTATGAATCACTTTCTGTCTGTAAATGTAAAAAACTTTGAGAACACCTGTACACGTCCAAGTTTGCATGTTGAATTAAGCTCACGTGGGCATCGAACCGGGACATGGCAGAGATGAAAAGTCAGATCGGACGATTAACGATAAATTTATTCCCTATAATGAACATGTAAAGAGTGTCACGGCATTACTTATACATTATAATAATTTAACCTGCATCATATATTTTTATACGTCAAATACTGAAAAAAGATCCTAACACTGCAGAACAATTAATCTATTGGATAAAAATTATCTATCCACATAGAAAACATATTACATAGAGCCTTTGAGAATGGTAAAGTGATGGATGCGCCATTATTTACCTGCGAAGGGTAACTAATCCAGTCTTTCGCTTTCACGTTTTTGGAGGCGACTTCTGATAAATGATCGTCATCCCTAGAATGTTCTCAGGAACAAATTCCAATGCGTAATAAGGGTTTTGCGACCTAGTGGATTACATTAAATGGCCTATCAATCGAACCATTTATTCGTACAAGAATGATTTGGTACTATTTGTAGTCTGATATAGAAATTATTATATTGCCGGCTATTAATTCATTTCCATTTCTGTTCAGGACTTCAATTCATCAGGGATTGCCCCAAAGAGCCTCATATACCAGTGTACATGGTGGTAGGTGGTACTCTAGGAAGTGTCAGAATGCTGTGGGGACTATATTCACAGATACGTTCCAGAAGACCTGAAGGATTGAGCGTTCGTAGTGCTAGGTCACACATGTCACCTACCAGACTAGCCTCCATGGCTTTGACGTGCTTCCTGGCTGGTTGGTTCGTATTAGGTAAGAGCTTCCAGTAGATAGGGATATTCACCCCAACAAAGGTGTAATCTGCAAAATGATAATAGCCATTATTATTTATTATTGCATTTCGATGAAATAAACGACACATTATGCTTGTCAATTATAAATTTAATAATTATTCAGGTAAATTCAGTAATATTACTAGCAACCTGGTATTTTCTGTTTATCATAAGCCACCCTATAAGGGGACTGTACTGTGCACTCCGAAGTATAGAAGTTGCCTGAGTCAGGCGCTCTTGTTCCTGACTCAATCTGGATATTACTACTTCGAACGGGGTCACGCTACTGGATGATTTTAATGTAGCCGTTAGCATCCTCGATGCGCTTTGCAATAGTATAGGTAAATATTTTCTTGTTTTGTTTTGCCATAGGAAATTACTGGATATTGAGCATCAGGTGGCCCGATTATTCTCCTACCTTGTTCGAGCCTAATCGATGGTGTCACAAGACGCTCTACATATTTTCATTGGTGCATCTGTGCGTGGTTTATGCAGCTCTGGCGGCCAGCGTGTTGGCCGCTGTGTCTCTGGCTTTCTGCAGGATTCTCGCATGTCCCTGGCCAGAGAGGTGAGCGAATGTTATATTTCGAGTAAAATGAATAACCGACACAAAAGATAGTATATACCATTAAATACAACAATACTGAAATTAACGCGAGATAAATCATTATAATAATTATTCAGAAAATTTCGCCTGCGAATACCTCAAATATCACGAAGCTAAATTAATAATGTGAATAGTTAACGTGGAAGTATTCGTTAGCAGTAAAGTAGCCCAATGTGTTCTACACTGTGTATATATAAACTGGCACCATGTGCAACGGATCAACTGCACGAAATCCGGCAACGAGGCCGATCACCCGTTAAAAGGAAATTGCGATAATTCAACCCGGATAGAATCGATCGATACTCGCCGAGTTCCGCGAACCCTTAACCAGTTTATGATCCAACGAACGGAATCATACTACAGCGAAAACGGCATTATTGATATTCTGACGTTTTCTTTTAATAGGATTTCGTGCGATCGATAAAAAGATTTTTTTGTTCTTCAAAGATACAAATAACCACGGCGATCCATGCGCTTGAGGGATGTTCGCGAGAAGACCGTAACTACTGGAAAAAGACATCCGCAAAATTCATTCGAGGGTAACGTCCTGGAGGAGGTCGAGGAGGAGGAAGAGGAGGAGGTCGTGGAGGGCAGTGAGGTCGTGCAGGAAGTGAAGTACTGCAGTAAAGTGCAATTCCGGGCACCGGATATCATCGAGTTGTGATATACAAGATAAAAACAACCTAAGCTGCATTCGCATGGAATTTCAGCCGAGATAACAAGTTTGTCACGAATCGTAAGAAGAAGATGAAGATCAATTAAAGATCCAAGAACGATGAAGCTTCGTAGGAGAATCTGTAGATTTCTTGGCTCGTTGCAAAAGTGACAACTAATTTGCAACTACGTTGTTTTTTTGGCCGCGACTGTACGTACTGAATTCAAATCGTCAAAGCTTTGATGCAAATGTCGGATTGCGTGGAGTGAGTCGTTACCTTGGTATGGAAATTTTCAAAAAGAATGATACCGTACAAAGTTCAAATTTCAAAACGTATTTCAAGGTTATTGCGGATCAAAGACACTGAAGTAACGTGTAGAGTCACCGTGAGAAATAGTCGACCTCACGTTATCAAGCGATAAATCTCCGTGGACTTTATTAACCGGAAACCCAAATCCGCTTTATGGTGGAGACTCAAATGGAATCGGTGAAACGTGCTGCAGGTCATTTTACACAGCAAAGCTCTAATCGACCACAATTTACCTTTTCTGGTATGAGCATCGTTTTCTCGATCAGCCGATACACGAAGATCGGACAAAAGTAACGAAAATTTCTGTCAGATTGACTGACGAAATAAATCGAAATGACAGTCCTCGTGAAACAATAACGAGAGGTTGGTTAATGTTTGCACCGCTGGAAAATTTAACTCGAGCCCAGCTACTCGCCGCTTTGATGATCAACAATTGTTTACTAATGTGGAATCTTTTAGAAGGTAAGTACTATACCCATACCTGCATCGCTTTACTGTGTGCTATTCGACATTTTTTATTCTACTGTTAGCTCGTTAGATTTCATTGATCCTTAGTATTAATAATAAATCAGAATTAAGGCATATTCATAAGTGAAGTTAGATCTTTAGAGAGCGACCATACTCTATGCATAAAAGCGATTGTTGAGTATTGCCCAAAGACTGGGTTTCAAACGACAGCCATTGGGCTAAAATAAGTGTGATGGTTGAGAAAAAAAAATGGTTCGCGTTAAAATCTGTAGGAACAGCGTTAGTAATAATTAAGAGAAAAAAAAAGGAATTAAAGACCTCTCTTTTCATTTGAGCTTTTCACGTCAGGCGTCAAGGATGCTGTACCAACAGTTTTAAAGGTATTGAAAAAATAGTAAAAATGAAAAAAAAATTCGTCGTAAATATTAGATTTTATAATCTTCAAAAATGAAGTCCTTTTATACTTATAGCAGAAACCATCTTTTTCTCGCCATTCTAATTATCCTTCGCCTCATCCTCCGATACTGTGCTCCCTGATAGACACTTTTATCCGATACTAAAATTTTATGTGACACACCATACACAGAATACGATGCCGTTAGATATATATGATAAAGGACAGTAAAAAATATCATAACCATGTCTATCAGGATGAGGTAGAAAGATAGTGGGTCGATGAACCATATATCACTATCAACATTTATCCTGCCTATATTTATACTTACAGAATTAAATTTCTTTATTATTTTTTTTTTCATACTCATTACCTAATAACCATCCGCTCTCCTCTCATCAATTCATGGATACCTACCTACAATTCGTCCACATGTAAAATATATCTTGAAGAAGCCGTATCTTCGTGTAACATTCAACATCAAAAAATTACCCAAGCCTACACTTTATTCGCGGATCGACCACACTTATTCGCCATACAACAAAACCCATCCACACGTATCGAAGTAAAAGAGTCAATTAAAGATATATACATCTTGATATACTTAATTCCAACAGCACTATAAAATGAGCTACAAGATCATACGCGAATGCTCGTATCCTTATATAAATATGCAAAAACTTCTATATGCATATACACGTGAATTAGCCATTAGAGATAGCATATGGTAGGACTCCAAAAAATAAATACATTCTCGTAGGGACCTGACCAAGCCGTCTACATATAGCTATTAGACATAGCATCTATATATATATATATATATATATATATATATATATACAATTAATTTGCTCTTGCATAACTCTTAGAGTGATATAGTTCACTTGTATGAAATTTTTTTCGTTGCATCCGCGCCTGCGCAGTGGTTCGAAAACGGGTCCATATATATCGTATATACAGATATTATATCGTAAATAAAGTGTCGCATAGACATTGATGTATCTAACGTTTAATATGCCTGTATCGAGCGCGCGTCTCCGATATATCAGACTTTCTAACTCGATTAGACTTTACGAATAAAGTATATCGTCGGGACTCGCCCGTAATAACGTGCTAATTAAGGGACGCCTATTTACATGTACATATAATACTATATTCGATTAGACACTAGCGCCATCTTCTTGCGATCTAATCTCGTGTACTAATTGAAGACGCGTTTTCATTGGTCACTATAAATGTATTATCGTATTTCAAAGTTGCTTTCAGCGAAACGTCAGCGACGCGACTGCCTTCGGTTTTATGAGTCTGATCGTGGATAAAATTTATATGGGATAATAACTTTTTTTGGTGAAAAAAAAAACTAACATTTTTGTACCAGAATTTTTTAACTGTCTCTATACGAGTGCATATGGTTTTTCTGTAAGGATCTATTGCTTTTTTTTGTCCTTTTCATTCCTCCTTTTATCGTGTCTCTCTGTTCGTTGAGAATCCGCCATTTTTTCTTCTAGCTATTGATTATATCATGAATTTTCGTTTGCCACCTGACTCCGCGTCAACACGCACCGAAAGACGTCGCGACGCGTCGACGCTCCGCGATCCATTTACTTGCAAGGCACAACGAAAAATTGAATGACATTTTACACGACGGGGGCAAATCATTATGACGCTGTGTGCACATGGTATGCGTGGAATGCGAGAATGCTTCAAGGAATAAGTGATTAGTGATATCTATGAGTATTGTGCATTCGGTAATTATACTAGAGGAAAATCAAAATTGTACAGTAGAACGTACGCGGAGAGAATTTTTCGTTAATTTTTTTTTCTATGAAATTCACGATAAAATTTAGCGTAGAAACCCGTAATCGTGGGGCATCCTTACCATTTTATTACGTATTGCTTATAATACACGATATTTGTAGTGGTTACATGTAAATTTTACAATGCCTACAGTTCCAGGGTAAAACGTACCATGTAAATTTTCTGTTTTACAAAAAAAAAATATGATTGATATTTTCACAGCATTGGAAGACGTATAGTGTTATTAAAAGCATTGCATCAGCTGAAGTTAGTTCGCCCATTCGATCTTTACGGTAGAACCATATTAACACTGTTAAATAAATCTACATTTATTTGTCTGAGTTATACGGTTCAAATATTTATTTCTAATTCTCTGTACACACGTGAGAAAATAACTAAAGCAAATAAATATAAATTAAACAATAATTATTAACCCAACTGCGAAAGAAAACAAAATTACAAAAAACCGATTTAAGAGATTTTGGGGTAAAAACTTTACAAGTCTTCGGAAAAACATAAATATTCATATTTTTCGTGTTTGAGTTCAACGGTTTGAAAGAGCAATGCACTCCACTTTTTAAATTCAACAAATTAAACGGTATAGTTTTACACTATATATTTTCAATCTTCGAAATCTTTATCGTACACATTAGCAAAAGCCATTTAATATATTTTCGTGAGTTGTTATTAAATATATAGGTAATATGTTGAGATACCACGATGTCCCTTGATTACCGTGATTTGCACGGTAATTTTCAATAAAAAAAATTTTCTCCGCGTACCTTGGCAACGAAATCACTTTCGGGAGAGTTTCTATTTACGATTACTCGACGATATTGATTATCGTCGATAGGAGTCTACGCGAACTGTATATTCAGCAGTTCCTATAGGAGTGTTAACCGTGCGTGTCGGATTCATGACGTTGCATCATTCTCGTTATGAATTTGAATTACCCGCGCATGTACCTTTACTCTATAAATATATCATCTGCAATCGTGCAAAAGTTGGATTGTATATCATCCGGGCAATTCGTGACCTCCATATATAATTATGGGGAATCCACGAAAAATAAAATATCGCAATATCAACTCGTACTGAAAGTTACGTAACGGGTACGAAAAGTTCTGACTTGCGAAATGTCATCGGAAGTTCGGAAAAATAGGATACGAAAAAACTTTTCTTTTTATGTCAAACTAGCAAAACGTGAAGACAATTGCAATTAGCGTTGCAAAAAGTTTTGCGATCGTGTTATCGAACGTCACGCTACTGTGAAATAGGTCGGTAGACATTATTGTACGATTGTCAAATACGCGATGACATTAAAAAACGAATTAAATTGAAACAATCATATCTTTTATTCACGAATTGCGTGAATGACGTGCATGAAAGAGAAAAGTTATTTTTGGCCAGATCGAAGGAAGAAATGGAATCGATTATCATATGATTACGTCACGTTTACCATACGCGAAAATTAGGTTCGTTATAGAAAAATAATAATTCATGGCTCACTCTGCGAAACAAGAAATTTACGTAAAACTGTAATAAATGATTTTAGATCAAAGCATTGATAAGGCTTTAAGAAAAAAAAAGTAGAGATTTATCTATATAATTATATAAAATAATTCTACTCCATTTCTCGTTTCGATTAGAAGATCGGGCTTAGATGTTAAAAATATATATAAAATTTTAGTCACGATGCGTTAATCAATTTATAGTATATTGTTATATTTCATAGAATAGAGAATTTATTTATTTTTATACGAATAATTTTTGGTAGCGTCATATAGATTTATGCATTTCCAAGTCAGTATATATATACGTAATATTTATTCAAGTGGACCGTTTAAGTTTTAATATTAAAATTCACTTTCTCGTTAGTTCACACCGATAAGTCATAATAATTGTTACAAGCTAATCTATAAGTACGTGTCTAAGTGGACTTAACGTAAGCGTAAGTGTCTATGATAATATTGTGATAGCGTGTTGTAATTTAAGTAAAAACTTTTACTGTGTGTTAGGCTCTAAGGGTTTAGGCGCGCGCCAAGTCGCCAATTGTGGTCCAGGCTTTAATCTAGAATTCACAAGCAAGACAGCCGAACTTATGCCGTCGTGATATAATCGGATGCTATCGAGGAAAACGTCTTTTTTCTACGTCATTTTCCAACGAGTCCCACCTTAAAACGATACTATACATAATAATAAACCGAAATCATCAAAGTCGCTGACAGTGTCAGTCATTAAAGTTACATCGCCGTAGGTAGTTCCTTAATATAAAATATTGCCATTAATATTTAATCCATAAAGTTCGTTTACTTAAAGAAATTTTATTTTTATTTTCCATGTATGTGAAGCACCGGACGAACGCTCGAGCCAAGTTTTATATTCGCAAAATACCTTTTACATTTTTTATCCTGATAGCGCACACGTTGCTTGAATTAAATATGAGGGACGTATTATTCATTTTTTTTATAAAAGATGAAATATACGGTACGCGTATTACGTTTAAACCTATACTTTTTTTTTTAATTATAAATAGCCACTACCTTGAACGCACTCCCTCATTGCCATATTTCCAGTACAAAGCACAACCTCCGTTCTGGTTTGTAAAACGTTTTGGTGCATGAGCTGGAATTTCCCAAATTTTCCATAATTCCTTAAAAAATATTTTTCATTACAAAATTTTTTACCACAAAAGCAGCAAGTCCTCGACAAGTAATTCATTACACGTATGTATATACTCTATCGAAAAATCTTAAGGGTCCAATCATTATTTGACATTGCAATTAAGAATTCGCACGCGCACTCATCTCTTGCGTGCTGAATAATATCTGACACGGAAATTCTTTCAGGCTGCATATGGAGTTTGAATTAACTAAAGAAGAAAAAAAATGAAGAAAAAAATAGAAAAAAAATATATAAAACAAGAAACACCAAACCATAAGATGCGTACTCGTTACCCACTATTGTTAAACTTAATAATAATAATATTATTCTTCGAATACGCATAAGCACGTAATCTTTGACGCTTAAAAATTTGTACCTTATCAATTACAAAGTCACTTTAACATATCTCGTTCTACGTGAACGCTGCTGCATTCATTATTATACGCATTAACATATCGTGACAGAAGATTTATTCAAATCAAGATTTTTTTTATATCGCATACCCAAAGATCATACCTGACGAATGTAAACTGTGTCACAGATTGAATACAGTAAATCTCTCGGTAATCATCGTAAATAGAGTAGATGAGAAATACGTCACGCGCATAAGCGAGGATATAGTATTGCGTTATACACATAATATATATACATATGTGGAAAAAGCGATTGAAGCTAAATAACAATCGAGGAGTACCAGTGTAGATGTATATTTATATGTTATGATTGCGTGTGTACGTAATTGATAGAAAGAGAAGAAGAAGAAGAAGAAGAAGAAGAAGAAGAGGAATGGATAATTATTATTAATAAATAAAACCATAAATAGATAACCCATTATTACACATAATATATATACTGTAGTTAATAATATAAGAGAATGACTGTAACGCGGCAAAGGTATGGCGGAGACGTATTCTGACCCATTTATAATCTAGCCGAATACACGAAATACACCGTATATAAGAGTAAAAAATATCTGAAAATAATTAATTGACCCAATTTACGTTGAATCCACAAATTTCCGCAATCCTCGCCTCGTAGATTTTAATTAACGACCATTTCCACGTTTCAACTTGTTACGCGAGTAACGTTTAAAATTTTTTCCTCCCAATCACTGCCTCTCACGTGCGTACCAGAAGTTATCAGGAAGTTTTTCAGCGGATATATATGACTCGAAGATCAACGAAATTTCACCGTAATTCTATATCAACAGCCAGATTAGCGAATGAACGGATGTTTCCGAGTAATTAGTCCCAATGAAGCTGGGCTTACGTGAATATCCGAAATAACTTTTATCTGATACACGATAGCAATCAGATATATTTAAATCCTACATATGAGAATTTAATGATGAAGTATTGAAATAAATGATAATTTGCTGGAACTAGCAAAATTTTAATATACGACAACAGCGCAAACTTATTAAATCCATGTAAATGAAAAAAAATATACTATACACCATATGATACCAGGGATAAAGTTATTCGAGTTAAGTACTTGACTATCCTACCGTTCTATCCCATCTATCTCCCTTCCCCCTGTATAATAGAAAATTACGAAACGCGCAAGGACCAAGGTAAACGGTGTCGTTTAAAAATTCATGACAGAAGAAAGCAGTGCTGATGCAATTTCCATATACATTTTTTTAACTTTCTATTTTCATTATCAATAAACGAAAAGATCGTATCCAGCATCCAGTGGAGATCGATTTGAAAAATATGTATTTCAATCTAAATGTAAATATAGTCCGTTATACGCGTACTGCGGCAGGAAAAAAGTTGACGCGAAACTTTTTCCACTTTGTGTATTGAGAAATTGTTTAAAAAAATTCTGTCATACTCTCCTCCTCTCTCTCTCACTCTCACTCCTTACCCACATCTAAATCTCTCTCTCTCTCTCTCTCTCTCTGTAGCCACCGATAGGTGGTAGCACCATCACGGTAGACGACAAGTAACCGTCCACTTGGACGATGCTAAAGTGACTATTTTTAAAAGCTCTTCCAGCCTTCCCTCGCAATAAAGACTAAATGCACTGCGCTGCACTAAAGTGTGCCAACCCTTTAAGGAAGTGCCATTTCACGGAAGCATAGCAAGGAGCTTCTTACAAGCGAGTACCGAGAACGCAGAAAGTTGTTCCAATGTAATTTACAATGTAAAAGACTAACGATGTATATACATATATTACATACGCATATAATATGCGCACAGAAAACTACGACTAGGCGCATAGAGTCTAACTTCAAAATAATTCGTTCCAATAAAATCTCTTGAGTCGAAGTGGATGTAATACGGCTAAGGTAAGTCAGCGATGCGGATCCAATTTGAATGTCAAATTGAACAGGCTGCTACACTTCGTGAAATTATTAAACCTTTGATTCCTTCCTTCCTTCCTTCCGTCCTTCCTTCCTTGTTTGCTTCTTCCTACCCCTTTCGAGTCGTATTACCTTTTCGTAACTGGAGTGGCACCGCTTGGCCAGTTGACATTTGACAAAATGCTTTATTTCCATCATGGCAATTCTACACTCGTCATGCGACATGAGCGATTTCATTGACAAAGGGCCGCAACAATGGATCCAAGAAAGCCGATGCGAGGACGTATTAAGTGTTGCCTCAAGTGCACCAGGAATGTTGTGACAGCTACTGAAATAGTATAGTCATACGATAGCTGGCATTAACTTGGCTTGTGGGAACTTCGAAACTCGCACGAGCGCATACGCGTAGTAGGAATCGATAAATCCAGCGTGGATGATGACTTTATAATTAAATGAAGAACTAGAGTGTCTATATCAATGGAAAGGGTGAGAGTGGTGATATTAAGGTAATCACGTACATACGCGAATATTAATATTTCCTTCGCCTCGTTAACGACTTTTGAATAATGTATTATTTTTTTTTCAATCAGTATCATCCCTTTCGAAAACAGTTATCCACCGTGTGCTGCTTGTCCAGACATTTTTATTTCGCCAATCTTACGCAAGGATTTAAATAATAATGATAGCCTTTTAGATTCATTATCCCTGTAACTTGAAACGTTGTAATTTAATTAGAGTCACAAAGTAATTTAACTCCCCTATACATTTATGATACGAGATGGCATCGACGTTAAACATTACTTTTAAATATAAAATTCTAATGTACGCAGCGCTGAAAGCATTTGGCTTCTACGTTGCATATTAGATAGTGAGATTGGAGGGATAAGAATCGGACGGTGTCGGATTACCGGCATATTGCTCGTTGCGCTAGAGTCACGTCGGATTATGTATACGGTGACCTCCGTTCAATAAAGGAATCAGATAAAGCACAGTGTTAAAAACATAAGTGATTCAATTTTACGTCGCTTAAGGGGTCATTGGATCAAGCAGATTACAAGACTGGTGTAAATCGCGTTATCGATATGGCAACAGAGCCAATAAAGATCGTATTGATAAAATATAACAAAAAAAAAATTTAATCACTGAAAAAGGAACCAACCTTAATTGATTCGTTGATTAACGTCTGTGAATATAGTCGATAGGCTATTTAGCCGCAAAGAAGTCAATTATCGGTAAGTGCAGTGTGGTCTGCTGTACTAAATCACGGTAAGAACCTGACGGCGTCGGTCCTGCCGCAATTGCAAATGATACAGTTTAAGGACAGCGGGAGCTAATAAAGTTTTCATCCGATTAGATTTTACAGGGTAAAAATATCGTAAAGTGACTCTGGAATAAAAATGGCACCGGTTTTTTAAACATGTTACGAGGATTCAATTCTTTTCAATGGCAACACGTCCGTGCCGATACCCTCGCGAGCAGACTCGATTATATAAAATTTATCAACGAGATCTTGCATCTGCCGGTACATGGCGCAACATCGTAATTCAAACTCGAAAATAACATAGAACGCCTTTCAAAAGGTATAATATAATAACGCTCATACATATATAGCAACGAGGGTCAAAACTTATGTCAAACCATATTACACCGTTCAATAGGTCTCGTGCCCACGGACATTTTATTCCGGCGCATCCGAGCTGCAGGATCGCAGATAGCTTACAAAGATGGCCGCCCTAAGCCGTTAGTTGCACGAGTGAAGAAATTAAATGAATAAAAGAATTATTGTCAGAAAAATTGTAAAATTAGATATCAACAAGCAAAGTAATGAAATGGGTAGGAGAATTGAAAATTTTTTGGAAAAATTACATGTAATTGATAAGATAGTTCCAAACATAAATTACTTCCAATAATGATAACGATTAAAGAATATATGTACCTATATGACAAACGTACATATTCCTGGCAGCACTAATGATGTTTACGATGGTCGTGTCAAACCGCCACCAAAGTGGACAGTTAATGCAATAATTTGATCCGACGGCAAAGCCCGTGACCTCGTACTCTAAATGCATACAGCAGGAATAATGGCTGCCTCTGGGGCATTATGGTAAGTAAAGTTATAATTTCAGCAGTACGACAGGGACTTGCGGTCTTAAGCCAAACCCCACGAGAGACTGGGATTCTTCCGGTTCTCTCAATCCGGTTTACTCGTCCCATACGTGAGGGACATTCCCCTTGGGCGTGGCGAGTATAAATCGCATTTCAATGTATACTTGAGTGGTTTAGAATAGAAGGAATAAAGAATGGGCGAAGGAAGGATGATAGAATAAAAAAATAAATAAAGGAGGGACAAAGGCACAACAATGGGAATTGGTACCTAAAGTCTACCTAGGTAACTTAAGCATACACATAGGTAACGTACTAGGTGGATAGATAGAAGCTGGCTGTAACAAACATGGCGAATGCTCGGGTTGGACGGGCGAAATGAATGGTTGAGACTGTTTAAGAGTAAAATAAAGTCCGTACAAAATTGTCGTAGGGGCGAAACGAGAGAATAGATTGAATGAGGTCGATGATAATAATTTATCCACTGATAAGATAGATATGCCAAAGTATAGATATACCTTTGTTTACATGGATAAATATAATCGTTAAATGTATCAGGGAAGCTTGAGGATTAACAACCGATTTGCACGGGTGACTAGGGTAGATAAGTCTTATTAGGAAGATTGCCGAGTAGCCAGGTCACGTTTCTGACCTTGATCATTCTATTTCCAATGTCTTTCATCCACATTGATTTCCTTATGTACGTTAACGGAAGTATCCACTTAGCGCCGGGTTCGCTAGAATAGTCGGCTCGCAAACATCGCGTAATGACACTTAATTACAGGTAATCTAATGTCAAACACATTGGTCCGACTCGTACACGAAGGCTATCGTATGGTATCTACTCCAAAGGTACCCTTGGCTTTATTGATTCAGCCAGCACTGCTCGGGATGGATATCACTAGATATTATATCCCACTTTTTAGATTACAGAGGATCATCCACTTGATCGTAAAAAAAGGTTGCTGATCCATAGTCAAAGTGAGGACTCACCTTCATTTCATGAAGATTCCAATACAGATAGGAAGGGGGAGAGATATCTTACTGATGAATCTATCAAGAAGGATCTTTCTTTATATCGGAAAAGCATAGAATCGTAAACAGACGGAATGACATTTTCATGTGTTTCATATGTAAATTAATCTGCCTGACCTGATGCCGAATGGCCTCTTTCTATTCGGCAAACTTACCACGGTTCGTTCTCGATCAATTCTGACCATGAATCATCTTCAGACACGCCTTTTTCGTACTTTTTCAGATCTTGTCTGCCAACTTTCAAATACGTAATTACACATTAATATTTAATAGAAGACACAAGTTACGTCTGACTCGTACGACAGATCGTACACGAATTCTAAGCTTGTTTGTATTATGGAACAAGTTGAGAAAGCACGCAACTGTTATAGTACCACATTACAAAACCAATTGTTTCGCGTACCAAAGATAATAGGATTAAAAATTAAAAATTTTAGATGGGGACGAAATAGCTTGGAACTTGAAAAAAAAACTTTTCGACTACTACCATACTCTTAAAAATATCTCTTAGTTTTATTACCCACAGATAAAGGTTCGATTCGTGGCTTCTATTACCACTGTACGTTTTATACGCGTCGTCGCCTAAATTCTACATTTCCCGTCATATCGTAACTCGATAAATGAAATTCGAGAAACTTTCTATATCCATTCCCTTTAATTACTTCGAATTGTACCACAGTCGTAATCCACCGCATGGCAATTATCCAGAAGACACTTTGCTTCCTTGGTTCCCTCAATTAATTAGCTGAACATCTGAACAGTGCCCGAGATATTTTTTCCCACGGGACTCCTCCCATCATCCGGATGATTGTTACGTTTAATTTTCTCGTCGATGCGACATTACTCCGGAGATTGGATTAGGAGGATCATAGTACAGTAATATATACCACCGAGTTATCGTTTAAAGATTATTTGTCCAATTAACCCGAATTCAGTATGGAAGCCTTGTAAACACAGTAGCTCCGTACTGGTAAGTTAGGCGGAACGATTCAGCGCCATTACTATGACTTCAAGAGATTGTGAAATAATTACAGAAACCATATACGTATAACGTACTGTACATTTCTGACAGATTCCTTTGTCAAGGCAGACATACGTACATCCGCACTAACTTAGGTTGATTGAATCAATTGTCATCGAAATAAGAAAAATAATTGAAACAGATAAAAGCATCGACGGAGCGCCAGGCCGAAGGTGTCGTGACTAAAGATAAATTAGCCAAGAACCAGGCTCCTCAGTAAAAATTCAATTTAGGTCATCCCACTGGCAATTAATCTTCTGCTTGTAAGCTCTACGTCTCCAGGCGCAGCACGAAGAACTAAGCAAATAGCTCAGTGGTATTAACCAGCGGCGGATTCACGTTGCAGCGATCTTTCGAAAGCACGTCGACTTCGTTCTCCGAAATATCACATAAAATCCTCGACGACGAAGATACGATCCTCTACCTATGTTATTTCCATGAAATATATTACCCTGATGCTGCAGGAATATTCCAGTAGACGTTATATCCATCCTGGATACGTACGGAACTCTCGGTTAAAATAGTAAAGGACTTCGAAGAAAAAAAAAAGATATAAGTACCTATAAGATCACATGCTCGCTCTCTACAGTACTTATTTACTTAGTGATAATCGAGGTACCGATAGCAAATACGTTAAAATAATTCAATCTCGAGTGAAACAGACTATACACGATGTATTTATTAAGGTTTATGCTTAGCGTAATGTTTTAATGATAGTCGATGCTCTAACCACGTGCTATTACAATACCAGTACGTAGAGCGGCACGTGCGTGGGATCGCGAGTGAATGAAAATTACGTAACCTCAATATAGGATGATATAAAAGAGACACGCACTTCTGATGTTTGAAGAGCATTTGTGAATCCGACGAGATGTGAAATGTTGGTAACGACGAGGTTAGGTACGGCGTCGGGCAAAGGACTATTTGCACTTTGGCTTAGTGGCTGGGAAATTGGAGATAATGATGACGTATTTAAAAAGCAAGCAAGGGTGTGCGCGCAAGGGATGTAAAACGGCTCGATAAAACCCTCTGTGCCGTTGTTATCGAAGATAGTGTCGGTGAATTGGATGAACTTTATCGCGATTTTTAATCGGTAAAATGGTTTCGTACCAGTATCAAGCGAGGACTCAACAATGGCGACTGCCTTTACGTGTGTTGACCCCTCGGATAGGATCATTAATAAAATTGACCACGCGCCAATAGCCCTCGAAGGGTAGCTAACACAAACGCGTCAAAAGTAGGTAAAACGTAGGTAGGCGATGCGATGTTATATGAAGAAAAAAAAAGTACCTTCACAATATTACAAAAGAGCAACATATGTTTCTGAAGCGTGCTAGGAGGGTAGTGGGTAGCACAATGCATAAGGATTCTAGCGTCTAAATATATTGAAGATACGTCTTGGGCACGGTCGCAATATCGTACGGTAGGACATTGGTGTTGAACTAACCCGACTTCGGTACGACTTCGAAGAACTGAGTATTATGGAGAATCAATGTCCTGGAAAATTGTTAGGTTACTTAGCCAGCCAGAACCAGCCGTCTACTATACCGACGCGTGTAATATTCGAAGAGAGCCATCTTCCTTAGTTGGTTTCTACGAGTCTTCGCTATCCTGACTGAGAGGATTACATCACTTTTCAGACACCATTGTTTAACTTGCAGCTATATACTTCGCCTTACTTTACAGTACCTCGTGACTGTAAATGTTTCCATTTTCTTTTATGCTATCCTCGTACGATCTTTCCTATGTCTCTCTGCGTGGGTTACGTTGACGCGAATACTGCACAATAATGCAAACCAAAGTATCATGTTAAAATTGTAGGCAAGTATAGCTTTACGTGCCGTGAATCGCGCCAGGTTGCAATTACACATTTATACGTACATTCTAAACACAATGGACTGATACAAACAACGTAAAGAGAACTTTCGAGAAGGGAGACTGTACACCAGAGAATAATGTACTTCGTTTCCGTATGTGACTCCATGAGCAGTTCATATTTTATGCAATAAATTATTTCTACCTTCGTATTGTATACAATGTGACATAACCTCTTAACGCACGGGACGAAAGCACAGTGAATCCTCAAGTTTCCCTTAGGATCGCATCGCGTGTTGACTTATCGATCCTAAGTCCTGTTCACATATAGACTGTAGGGCATACATATAAGCACTTTGCGAGTTTAATGAACCGCCACTAAGTTTTATGATGTGGATACTTAATCGTAAAAGTGCACCGCGCACGGCATGTGTTACTGGTTGAAATCATGAAGCGGTCTCTGCGCATGCGCGAGCGGCCTGCCCTCTACTTATACAACTTTCAAAAGGGAATAGAGCGTGCCTATATATTTCACGAAACATTAAATTACACGGACCAACGGATCGCCATCGACAATATGCTACTTGTTTACCAAATCACTCCTCATTGACTGGCTCGCCAGATAAATAACCACTAACAATAATGAGAGACACTTGATTGTGCAGCAAGGCTGAAGACGCGTGCGCCTCTATACTCCTTGTTTATTCCTCTAGCATCCCACGGGAAAGGCTATATACTTCTGTCGGCATATGTATGTATATTATATATCATATATATATATATATACAGCATATATTGTACGCCGTAGGCACACTCCCATATAATGCTAATGGCTATAACGAACCCCATTCGAGGTTAAATATATATATTACGGAGAAATGTCGTTTCGCAATTTGCTACTTGCGTAAACACTGTAAAGCGCTTATACGAAACGTGGGGAAGATATATTTAAAAGCCAAAAAAATAAAATCATTGCCCTTTGATATATTTCGATGGTAGATCCTATTTGGAGTCAAGGGCTTTGTGGGGAAAATATCTAAATGGAAAACGGTACGAAACTTCAATATATAAACACGCCGTGCGAGGGTGTAGAGAGATTTTCAATGTTCCGATTGTCAAAGGAACTTTTATGAAATTTGCATCTCGGCCTGGTATGCTTTCGAATTTCGTAAAAAGCGTCGACAGGAATGACTCGTATAAACGATAGGATATGTTATGTGTATATATCATGGAAAGCACTCCGGCTATTAATTTCGATTGCTATCGGAATTATTCAATTTCCTTTGGGATATCTGACTTCCGATATCTTTTCTCGAATCTGCATAACAAAGCACACCGTCCAAATGCTGTTTCTCCAACATATGACCTAACCAATTTCCACCTCGACAATAAGAGAAATGCATTTGACTGTGGACTCATCCCAACTGTTACGTCATTGTGTCCCGAATGACAAGGCGAAAAAAAAGTAAAAACGAAAGTTGCCTGGTCATTAATACGAATTTGTCGTACGGTCGACTCAAATGAAATTGATGACGGCTCTATTTCCGTTGCAGCCTCCTTTGCATCCGACGTCATAATGACGCCAATCTTTTTTTTCCTACAAACTCTCATCCAAAAGTTAACAATGTAAATGTGCCATTGGTGCCATGTATGACAATAAAAATCAACATGTAGGTACCTATTACACGTGACCATACTCTTTTTTATGCTTTCTAGTGCCAGTGTATCCCATATAAAAATAACTCTAATGGATACAGGCATTACGGAAAGAATAGATTAAATGATATGCGAGAAATATACAAAATTACGTTCATATCATACATATATTCTTATCATTCATCATCGGCTGATCATTCTTCCTATTCCATAGGGTAATGGTAAATGTTACAGTGTATATATATGTATATCAACGCCTACGGCTATGTCTTGCCCAACTCCATGAGGAATACCGTATTGTACAGGCATGTCTGCCATATCGTTAAACTAATATCGTTTGGTGTCGTAATTATCTAATTCTTCGCGGTATCTAATATCAACACAATATTGATATATAACAGACATTAACGCTCGTCATTGTGTCACGTATCTGGTACGGGGACCATGACGAACTGTCCAGTAGTGCACGTGTGCTCCGTGACGAGAGGGTGAAAACAACCCTAAGCTCGGTCGCTCCAAATGCAGTGGCGCAGGCGGCAATATCAGATACGGACCTCTTATACCATTGGCCAGTGTAACCACCACTTGTTATTTTTTAATAGCAACAAACTTTTTCCATTGTTTCAACTTCGCAAATTACCCGCTCTGACGAGGCCAATGACTGTTTGACTTTAATTCGCAGCGTCGTATATAAAAGGCGGAAAAATATTGTACTAGCGTTCGAAACTTTCTTAGCCCCTAAAATTGCGTGCCCGCGCCAATGGAGCGCTGCTGTAGCTATGAATTTGCGA
This sequence comes from Trachelus iudaicus, assembly GCA_030142595.1. Taxonomy (NCBI): domain Eukaryota; kingdom Metazoa; phylum Arthropoda; class Insecta; order Hymenoptera; family Cephidae; genus Trachelus; species Trachelus iudaicus. Next base: position 1,335,878 of record JARQTH010000282.1, on the reverse strand, counting down.
TGCCGTTCTTTTTAATTCGATAGTCTAGGGTGAAGGACATATTGCTTTCTGCACGAGAAGGGTGGCCAATGACAGTACGACATTGTATTTGTTTCCTATGTACCGTGTTTAATGTTCTATGTGCACTGCGTGGTTGTGACAAAAGAATACGATCGTGCGCAGGTGTACGCTCGAATGGTCGTAGCAAATTACACGTGAAACGAATTCAACTATTTGTTTAATTAAAAATTAAATTCTCGCATCGACCGTTTAAATCGAGTCATTGCAAATGGCTTGTTCGCGGGTGTGAATCTTTGAAAATTTAAAGTTACACTTTCCACTCTTCCCGAAAGAATTCAAGATAGAGGTAGGAATACTGCTCGTCAAAGTTCCTACCCAATAGATTTTCTAGTGGCAAATCACATCTATCTTTTATGTACGAGTCTCATCAATAATATCGTTCTATAACGACCAAGGTACGAACTCCACCCAGTTTCACGCTCGGTTGCTCTCGTCTAACAAGGCAGGTTCAAGTATCCATTGTCAAGTTTATGAATACCGAAAATACATTCTTGAATCAGCTATATGAAATTATGATATATTGCATGTCGCGTTAGCCTACAGATGCAGCGTGATGACAAACCAGACAATAATTTCGCTATGGCGGTTGAATATATGCGAGTATCCTTTTTTTTGGGGTTATCACACCAGGCGTGGAAGGCCGTGCTGAATTTTTTATGGCTCCATAAAAAAAACATACAGAGTGGTTGGTATATTTCTTCCTATTTTTTTTCCCCTTTCACGCCACAGAGACATTTTTATGAAAAACAGTGACATGAAAATCCACGTGTTGAGGCTCTAATCGACATCGTGCATTAGAGCCGCACGAGGATAGCGTGTGAAACGTTTCATGTGAAACCGTAAAGGTTAGAGACTCGAGGCTCTAACGAGATGCTCCAAATAGGTAAGTGTTACAATGAATCCGCTGTGTAATGCCGAAAACTCACGTATCATTATACGATTATTAAAGGTGTTAAGTTCTCGAGGGAGATTAATGCATGCACGCAACTCAAAAACTGGGGTGGCCTTATTCAACTGCAACAACGGTATAGAGAGCGTGGGCTAAATTATTACTTTCCAAGGTGCAACGTATACGACAGCAGTACCCAATGAAACTGCATATTTTTAACAGGATCATTCGTCAACGTGATATTAATTTTTTCGATTGGCTATACAAGCACTTCGAAGTATACGGTATGTTTATTAGATCGATGGATGTCGTTGACACTTAAAAAAAACATATAACAAATATGAGAAACGAAAAGTCTTAGGTCTCCTTGATAACAGAAATTAAACCCATGACACGATAATATCCTGCTGTCTGGTATTTGAAGTTTGGATAGGGGTTGGAAATCTCGCGTTCCAGATGTCTGTCTCATCCACAATATCCCATATTACTTACACGCTCATCCCGCCACCAGGGCGGTCCCTTCATCCCTAACCTAATGGGGCTACCTAGCTACGGGGGTGCAGTAGGTCGAGAAGGGCTACTCGATCCCTGCTAATTATGCACATAGAATGGCGCCCTAACGTTTTTATTGGAACTTTTAAATCGAGGCGGTACCTACGAGGAATGTTCAATTTAAACATAGTACAGATTTGGCACAACCATAAACGCACCCTCCCCTCCCGCGACATTCTGTGTCTCGGTAAGAATGTTTAATGGTGACACGAGCATCCCTCTCGAGAGGCCAACGCAAGCGCAGGTGAACGTACTTACAGCGAAGCTATAGTTGGAGATCGAGTAAATTTACGTGAAGGGCGTTTTTCGGAATTCCGCCAAAAGGGCCACAAGTGGCTTCGACTTTCGACAAATACTTCAGAGACGACTTCGCATTTAGATGGGGAACTGGAAGAAAGGCCCTGCGCGCTCTTTCACGGACGCCTGCAGCGCTTAAGAATCTACGACAAATAAAGATTTACGATCGAGAAAGCGAACCAACGAAAAGTCGTGGTGCCGATAGAAACGCGAAACAGGAAGTAGACGGTGAAGCGTGAGCCAGGAGGGTCGAGGCTCGACTTTATTAGGTATTAAAATGTTATAAATCACCTCACGCCCAGGAATTCGGCATATACTCTTTACATACATATCTAATTCCTGTAATTGTAGTTTCGATCGGGAAAAACCTTCAGTGTGCTGGCCGATCACGCTCTTCATTATTTCATCTGTTTATATCTAGAGAGAGAGAGAGAGAGAGAGAGAGAGAAAATTCGCAAAAGTTTACTCTTAAGAATTGTGCACGCTTCCCCGTGCTTTATCTTCCAGCATGAGATACATGACACCGAGAATAACATTGGTGGTAGGAATGGACTAGAGAAAAGAAAAAATATTAAATATTATAAACGATAGAAGCAGTTCTGGTATGCACATTGAGAATCATAGACTATGGAAATATAGAGTGAAAACCTTTCGGTAAATCCCGCATGAATAAACTAGAAGATCCCAGGGTAAAGGAGTTTCGAAAAACGGAAATGCTCGAGCTATTATCCGTTTGTCTATAAAGATAGGCGAATGCGAGGGCTATAAGAGTGAATGTCGTTCAAGAGTCACCTAAACCTTTTTTTTTCTTTTTCTTTTTCTTTTTCTTTCGTGAAGATACCCGCAGTGAAGCCCCGTCGCGACAGTAAGCATTACCCTGTAGCAAACGCCTACGAATACCCGTACGATCCATTCACCCTGAAGATTCTTCAATGAAAACGACACTTGGCCTTCATTCGGGAAAAACCGAGGAAAAACATCTCTCAAGATGATCCTAAGGTGCCCAGGATACTTTTCTCTCAATGGATCTTCGGAAGGTCTTTCGCGCACGGCCACGGCCATTTTCTTTCCTCCCTTCATTCAAGCGCGAGAATCTACAATGAGCTCTGGGCTTCCTTTTCTCGGTACTTCACGCCGAGAAATTTGAATTTTACGTTCGGAGTCATTGGCGGGGATCAGGTTAGGTTACAGGTACTCCAATGACAATGTGACTTCGTGGAGTACGACACTTTGTGAATGAAATTCATACTACCGTTCTGGAGTCTTAGCATCTGGTCAGCTCGCCTTACTACGAGTATAATGGCGGACCAAGGATCATTGTTGACTACGAACTATCCCGGCTGGTCTTTATGGGGGTCTACGGTTAGCAGAGTAGTTCGAGAAGAGTCTCGTGGGGCTATGGCGTATAGACACGTGTTTTCTATTGCCCAATGGAAAATCGCATTACGCGGATATGAACGAGGATGCCCGAGGATGTTATTGATTTCAAATTAGTAGGGCTTTATCGTACATTGCGATTTCGCGTTACTGAGATAATCTAGAGGGGGAAAAAAAAAAACATAAATTTTTCAAATACGCGACAAAGCTATCTGTATATGAAATTTTATGTGCGGCATAAATACCAGTTACATCATCGTTACTTTTTTCTTTAGCGAAGAGATGAACGAGGGAGGAAAAATATTTTTGGGGAATTCGAAAAAAAAAAAAGATTCCCTACGGGGATCTTAAATCACCCTGTTCCCCAGGTGTGTCGCCGCTAATCGATTTTCCCTGTGTTTTATAGCGTAAAAAGCAAACCTAAACCTTCCGTCCTCTTATACAATACATTAGTATTGATTTTAATATAGGCTTTTCAATAGATTTTTTTTACATGCAAATTTAACGCATAAAAAATCGAAAATATATAGGTTTTATTTTTTCAACATCCTAAAGTTAATTTTTTGTCGAAAGTCACGTAACTCGATTCAACGATCCTTGCTATATATAAGCACAGTACGCCATAAGACTAAAGTGTATTGCGCTGAGATAGCCTAGTACTTGGTTTACTATAATAAAACAAGAAGCACGTTCGAGATTTCGTTTTACAGTATGTACATATATATATATATATATATACACATATATATATACAGTGACTATAAAAGCAATCGTACATCTGCCAGTCGTAAATTTCACGCGAATTTCTACTCCCCACTGTACCCAGCAGTACCCATGGTACTTTGGAACTTGCGTCATAGGTAGGTACTTCTTGAAAATTCACGCGTAACCGTGAGCAGTGCAGTGCAAAGCCACTCGAAATTGTCTGAAAAGAGGGAGAGACGTGGAGAAGTGAAAAAAAAAAGAGAGAAGAGGAGAGAAGAACTTCAAGGGCCGTGAAATCGCGGTGTGCCCGGTAGGATTTTCAAAAATCCGCGTGTCGAATCATAGGGGTGCACTGTGCGCTTTACTGGGATTGGGGTTGCTCGACAAATCGGTCGTCTAAGAAATTGACAAGGAGTGAAAAACGATCTTTGAGTACTTTACTGTTACCGTACAGCTGCAATCGACTGGCAGTATAAGTCTGACGTCACAGTGAACAATTCTTAAGTGAAACTAAAAATCGATATTGAAATTCAAAGTTAATTTTTTTTAAAATTAAATTCTTCATCTTGATCTTTGTATTTGTATCCAATGAAACGGAAGAACCTTGTTGGATTAATTTTAATGAATCTTACTGTCGCAAAATTCACTCCTGGTTTTTGGCTAAATTGATAGTCTGGTTTACTTAGGATGATTGCGTGATTTGTCCGGCAGTCGTAGCAACACCCTAACGGCCTTGGGTAAGGATGGGCAGAAATTTGTCGCCTCCACTCACGGTTTTCGACTTCTAATTTGTCAAGAGGCAACAAGAACCCACGAGAATGACAATGGGAGAAGCAAGATAGAAATAAATAGGGGCTAGGCCGCAGTGGCAAAACAGTACATGGCCACTTGGAGACTCGACGAGGGATGGAAAGTCGAGTAAAATTGAAATTGGAAATGGTCATGGGGTCTTGAGAATTTACCTGGACCGGAACACCTGGTGGGTCTACTTCGAGAGTGTGATGCAATTCTTAAGGGTATTATGTAGGTATATACCTTATAATCATTTTTCGTGTACAGAGAAATAACAATGACTTTGGTTATAACCCTTTTTTATACGCAAGTGTAGTAGAGAAGATTTAGGATTCCGTTGTTCACTATAAAGGTACTCAAGTACTGATAAGACAACTATAAAGTATACCATTGATAAACGTAAATAACAAGTGGCCATTCAAGGACTCTGACCCAAAAAGAAACATTCAAGGTTTTGAATTAATCCTTTGCGTCGCAGCTGGTCACTGAGTGACCCACCATTTTTCCCTCAAACTTAAATGTTTTAAACTAATTTCTGACAATAAATAACGTGTTTTTTTATTTCTGTAGTGTCTCTAAAACATGGGCAAGTAAACTAAAAATCTATTCAGTCATCGTTATTCATTTGCAACGGTATTATAAATAAACAAACCCTCGAAATAGGTGCTTTTTAGTTAAAAACAATTCATTTTTGATTATATTATCAACAAATCCAAAATGATGATTCAGATACTTGTAAAGGACACCCTAACGTATACTTTAGAATTTTATTGATTTTTTTAGTAGTTTATTTTTTATTGTAAATTATTTTTCATCTAAATTAAGTAATTTTTTTCATTTTGATCCGCCAATTTGAATTTTCGGATTTTTAATTCAGATTCGTAATCAGTGACCTCAAAACCCTCCCTCCCCCGAGGATCAAATTTCAAGAAAATCCTAAGAAAAAAATGCATGGCTCAAAGGATTAAAGAAGCTTCGTTATTAGATTTTCCAACATGCCAGTCAATTAGGCCCTGCTTCCGGTTCTTGTGCCACTAATTGACCGCTTTCTTGTATCTTTAAATTGGGTATAAAATTACCCAGCCCCGAAGGCACAAATAAGATACTTCTGATAAAGAAAAAAAAAACTCAAATAAATTGATACATAAATGCCGAAAATCGCAAAGCATTCCAAGCATGAAAAGAATATAATTATTTTTCAAGGTTAGACAGTTTATACCTGAAAAGTCAATCCCAAGAAATTGAAGCGTGACCCCATGATTGATTATGCCAAAACAATAGATCTTCATAGTATCTACTAACAATGAATATTCGTGTTTCTCGCCTCTGTGTGAAAACAACCCTTTCAACGTTCCGACGCTACGAAAAACAGAACAGTCGCTCTGACCATGTACGGTTGGAAGGAAAGTACAAAAGCTAAGCCATAGCTATACTATGGTTATCAGCTATACTACGATATATATAATAGCTCTATTTGAAATCTGTGAGAAACGTACATAAAATTGAAAAATTACCTTTGGGCCAGGCTTACACGTAACACGGTGCTTATTAATTTGGGTCAGTAATAAAGATACGTGAGCGGTAATACCACGTGTATCATAGAAGAATTATTGTGTGCGAACGAGGCAAGTCTAAAGTATCCAGCGTGGTTGTATGGTACAACAAAAAGTGAAAAGCTCCCGATGGTATCTTTATATTGCATTATTGCATTAAGCACTTCTGCACACAAACGGGTAGCGCATCGCCGGAACCAACAATGGCCTGGCCCTGCAGGACCCCGGGATACGACTCCCCGTTTTCACGACTATTGTCGTATTATCACGGACAAAGGCTCTGATCAAACATATGCAACATGGACGTAAGGTACGGATACGCGTACTGGTACATGAGAGAGAAACGATTTACATTGATCCTTCTAACCGCGTTCCTGGCATTTATTACCCGCCATTTATGAAATAAGATGAAAGCTGTTGTGGCACGATATCGTTTACTTAGGCCGCCTCGTATACAGACCGCGAATACCTTTGTGCGCAGCATTATATGCCAAAAATTATAACCGTATTTCATGACCCGAGGGCAAAATGAACTCAGTGTATCCTCCTCTCATAATTTTATTTTCGACTGAGGACGCTCCTTGTTCTCCTTCTGCCTTTCGCGCACGAACCTCAAGCCGTTAACAGGGAATTAAGTAGCAATCCGAGTTCGAAAGATACGAGGAGTCTTTACGACCTAACCTATAAAAGATTGGTGGTGTCGTTACTTGGGAATGATTTTTTCACTTTTACCTCTCTACCGTAATTACATGGGATGTATATCATCAGTGGTCCGTGCTTTTATTTAACTGACATCTAAAGTTCGTTTGCATCGCGGATGGTTGCTGTGCGAGATGTATGAATTTGAAGAATTTTTCGGATTTTTACGAAAATTACTTTTCGCGGTATTTCATTTGCTTTTTAGAGCAGGGAATAATTTTGAAAAATATTCCGATGGTATTTCAATCCTACAGCGCTTTGACGCGTAGCTGTAGTCTTTTGAGCGTGGAATTTCCTTTCAATGGTTTTCACAATTTCCAATGACAAACGCAGATCCAGATTTCGCAGAGTTCTTCTATGAAACGAATTCGAGGATGATAAGAATTAAAGAGAATACAGAGATTAGCCAAGCATAAAAGAAAAGTTTATATGGCTCGAATTAATTATTATACTAAAAAGGAGCATCAAAGCGTCATGAATGCCATTTAAACGTCATCTCCAATCCATCCTCGACTATTTACTTATTCCAGCAATTATACCAAAGTCGAGCGATGGTATACAGGGCAAATATGAAATCGCAGTGAAATGCAACTGTGGAATAGAATACATTAAGTTCAGTCAGGTGACGTGATATTTCCAAAATGTTAAATTAAAAAGACCTTCCTACAATCGCTATCAGCCCCTCAGTCCGTAGGAGGTGAGTAAAAGTAAAATACGTAGGAGAAATGTAATAAAAAGGAAAATCCAAGGAGATTGAGAACAAAGACTATTCGGCGTAGCACAGAAAGAGCGAGCAGAGTCCCAAGACTCGTGGATCTCGAAGGATTTCCAAAGGATACGCTCTCCTCCACCCACCCACCCCCTTCATGCCCCCCAGTAGTCTTTCCGCCCTTTACTTTCAAAATAAGGTAAAAAAAACTTTCTCATTCCTTCTTTTTCAACCACCCTTTATAAACGACACCCTCTATACTTCACCTTGGCTGATCTCGCTGCTACCATCTAAGCTCCCCATCACCGACTGAGAGCAGAAAACGTGAAATTCGATCGAGAAAATCAAATAGAACGTCTACCTACTCATTGTTCACGATCTAAGATCTCTGATCTTCCAGATCGCATTTCAACGATCACTCGTTCGCATTGACAATGTCAAACCAAGGCAAATACTATCCCCGCCACGTCAATGATACGTATACAAATAATCTCTGACGATCCCAGCAAGCTATGCTAACTGCGGTACGAAACAAGTCCTGGACAAATAACCACGGGTGGCATTTAAGTCCACAAAGAGCAAATACGATAAAGGAGCAAATGCATAAACGAAGATTAAGCTTTTCCATTGCACGAGTCATCGCGTTGTTACAATGTACGTTATGAGTATGTCGAAAAACATTTTACAGTTGATAAAAGGAAAAAAAAATAAAATCAATAAAAATAACAAAAAGACAATAAAAATTTTACTCGCGATATCGAAACTTCAGATAAGTTCTTTACTATATTTTAAATTCACTAAAAGTTCGTGTCGATTGAACTTCCGCGGTGATTTACGACTTGTCCGTTAAGTATCTATAGGTATACAGTAATATCTATTGGATCGAGTCATAAATAGGTTCCGTTTTTTAAATAAAATTTATTTATCTGCATCGGAAATTATTTATGACTTAATTCAATATATATGTATATGTATTTATATGTATATATACACCGAACCTCAAATCATTCCCCTTTTATTTATCCTCCTGATACTTTTCAACGTATCATCAATATTTCCATATATTTCACCCACGCATCCTGAATCTGCCAAACGTGTATTCTCTTAATGGCCGACATCTTACTGTTTGCTACTCCGCGCAAATAATATTTTTTTTTTCAATAAAATGCTTTCAAGCGAAACAACTGTATGTAAATGATTAGCATAATATATCAATTTTAAGAATATTACTCTCGTATCATCCACTACATTTTCGTTATCTCATATAAAAAAGTTCAAGGTCTTACCTTCAACCGCATCTCTTATACTCAGAATCCTTGAGCCTTGCACACTCTAAATGCATAAAAGACCAGCTCCGTATCCTGTTAACAAACAAAACAAAGTAAGTCAACCACCGTTTCTAACCTTTGATCTCGTACCAAATCCTGATAATGCGATAAGCAGTGGAAATTGCAGTGTTAGGTCATGATAACATTAATCTACTGTCGGTTCCAATGCAGCTGTGGTTTTACGCGATGCGTTCAAAACCGCACCGAAATATCGTATATATATACGGATTATTACCAAGAATTTAATTAGCTTGAGTTGGTTGACTGTGATCCGATCAGTGTCGACTCCACTAAGCTACTACTAGGTTGTGTCATTACTCTGTAGATACCGGCTTCTCAATAAATTACTTATTCTCAGTAATGACATGTGTTATAGTAACGATGCCCTGTACAGTATTGTTATTCATCCCTATCTCTCTCTCTCTCTCTCTCTCTCGTTCTTTCTTGTCAAGCCATTAGCAGTCCTTAGGGAGAAAACCGACTGTGACTGTATGCAAACGGGACATTGTTTCATTAATTCAGTAATTTCCTAGTTCATCGACTGTGAGTTTATAGGGATGACGAGTGTCTAGCAATATCTATAAAACGGGATATTCGCCGATATAACACATAAGAGCGAATATAGATAAAAATAAAAGAAGTAAGGACAAGTATGAAAAGTCGAAAGAGGAAAAAGTTTTTCGATAGAGAGTGTGTAATCAAGTGCGACGAAATGAAGATGAATCAAGAGATTTATCGGATTGAGAGAAAAAAAAGTCTAAGTCGAGAGTCACGTTTGAGAAATTTCTCGAGTTTTCCTCAACTGCGAAATTCCGCCCTGGGAACCAGACTGATTAATTGCATTACCTCTTTCCCTGCAATGAGATAAAGATGCAATCAAATAAATTGCCTGCCCATCAGCCACTCTGATAATATTTCGATTTCACAGCGAGAGCTTTTAATTAACGTCGAGCTAACAGAATAATTGGAACAACGCAAGGAGTCGGGGTAGCAATATAAAAAAAATATTCGGACACTACCGGTTTTGAATATTTAAAATCTTGTTTTTGTTTCTTTCTTTTTTTTTCCTTCTTTCATCGCCACTCAATAATATACGTATAAGCAGTTACCATGGCGTCTAACAATCAAGGATAATTTCTAACGCGTGGAACTTGTCTGATTTACTGGCTTGATTAGTTTCGCAATGATATAAAATTAGCATAGGCATAGGTTACTGGCATTTTTTTATGGCTAGTTTTGGACTCGCGCCCCTTGAGTGGCGTCATTGTCCCATTATTACCATCGCAGAAGGTTGAATCAATTTTGACGTCGAAGGGCTGAAAAAATTATGCAAATTTGTCATTAGTACCAGACACAGGCAAAGTGACACTTACCCACGGGAGGAAAAGGGTTCCTAACTACTATGGGTCTAAGGCAGCTGAATCTAATTATCAACATGTTTTCCGATTGAAATTAAACACGGAGAAACATTGAGAAATGCAATAGCTGTACACAGATAATTTCTTAATTCATCCAAATGAACTTTTGTCACTGAAATTGGTACACCTGAACATTCTGCTCCATAGAATTAATATTGAAATCTGTCACCACGTAGAAGACAAAAAAATCAGCTTGAACTTTAGTTTCAACGCCAAGGCGTGTATCGACGACTGTGCCGAAACAGTTGAAGCAGTATAAACTTTTCGAGAGAAAAGAAATAGGACAAAATAAATTGTTTCTTCGTTAATTTTAAAAGAGGCTGTAAACAGTCTACGAAACACAATGAAATTTTTATATGCAGTAGACTAATATTATTAGAGAAATCCGATCTTCTCTTAACTGCGTATATAACACTGAGACAGAATCTCGTTTGCGGACTGAAGTTGTTAACGAAACGCTTCAACGAGGATGCCGTAAAGAGTCCCAGCGGTCTCCTATAAGCGCAAGAGAATTCATTGCAGTCTGCGAAACAGAGCGGCATGCTAGAAAAAGATTGTACCAACTTTATATACTAAATTGTTCCCCAGGTGTAAAACAGACACTGTTACCAATTACAAGTAAGTAATACGAGTAATATAGAATAAATGGACAAACACCTTGCAAGCGTAAAAAAAATTAGGCGTGACTACATAAATTTCTGTAAAAAAAAAATTATGTCAAAAAAGAGTTATATCACGTTGCAGCATAACATTAGAAAATTTACCGTGACATATCGAATACGTATTCCTAACACATAGGACACCTGTCATTTATCTTTTTCCTTAAATTACACCAGCAAGGCAAGTAAGACAGTGCAGCTGTCGATTAACCATGAAACGTATAGTCAGTTTATTTAGAAATAAAAGTTTTAAAAGAAAAATAGACACCTTACGCCCGTTCGTCCCGCTATATAGGAAACTTAGAAGAATTCTGCCCACGAGTCACTCAATTTACACTACAAAGGAGAAATGGAGACTGAAGTGAAACTGACAAGATTTTTACGCGATCGCACGTCGATTAGATTGCATCCTGATATAACCAGGCTCGTACACTAAGTGGTGTCTTCTCGTGCCCCATTGTATTTTGCGGCCAGCAGTTAAGTTAAGCCCGCTGGGCTGATCGTAGATAAACGCGGGTTAAATAAGGATTAGCGCGATGACTCGGCGAGATCAGAGGACCAAGGATGCTGGAAAACTAGTGTATTCTTCTCTGTCCAGTCACCACTTTACCAGTGACAGTTCCAAAGGGTACCTACTACTCATCCAATCGGATTTTTCTTAATTTCTCGAAGGGATGAATTTCTCGAAATTTGTGTCGTCCGCGCGACCGGGAACAAGGGTAGATCGTTATCGAATGCGTTAACCTGCCGTTAAAAGGCCGACTGACTTTTTAAGGGATGAAAGGAAAATCTTTCGTTAAGCCTACGACCGTATGGTAGTTGAAGATTTTGTCAAAGCTCGATAAAATATATTTATAAATATTTTCTCAGGTATACTCTTTCTCACATTTTTAGTCAAACTATATAATAGTCTAATAACCCTCTGAATTTTATCCATCTATTCTTACCACGTAATATACCGAAGGTGAACGTTTGCGGTAGAAATAATAGCAGATTAGAACTCACCCACCCCACGATATACGAGGACCAACGTTTAACCTCTGCAACACCTCGCACCCCTTTTACGTTAGCTATTAAAGACGGTCTCTATATTTCCCCTTGGTGTACGATCCAATGCCAGACCCTTTTCTGACAACGGTTGGTAATTTGTTGCTTCCAGAGCCGAGAATTAAGTATCACGAAATGATGGGACAATGTATTTTTTGTCGAGGTAATCGGTTTAATTTAGCGACGTAGCGAAAGAGAGAATTGAAAAAAAGGACTTGACTACAACAAAAAATAGTTTGACAAAGTATTCCCTGTTTCTTTTTTTTGTACAGCTCGACAAATCTAAAATTAAGCGACAATTTCATGCCGCTGATTGTGAAGAATTTCAGACTTGAATATGTCATAAGTATTCGTAATGTTGATACTACCATTTGCAGAAAATCTAATTTGGTTGGCCTTCGATTACGATGGCGTCCATTCAGTATGTCTGTCTATGAATGTAAATCCTTAGTGTATCATTGGTAGACATTACGACACAACGGACGTAGCAAAGGAAAGTATATATATATGTATATACTCCATTGCGCCCTCTACTGGAAATCTACTGCAACACAACTTCACATAGATAATATATTATGCTACGGGGTAACCCGAAACGTTCGCGTGGCGAATCTTAATGCAAGCAGCTGGATGATCCAGTGGCGTGATCATCTCTTGCATTGTGAAAGTAACCAGGAGCAGCGTGTACGATTCGATCAAGAAAATATTTCACGTTTCGCTGCCAATGTATGTGCATGCAAATGATTTTCTAAGCGGGTAGCATGTAACAATCTTTCTATCGCTTGCATAATACAGCACTGGCAAATTTCACCAGTGTGGCATCCCAGCTTTACACGCCATCTAGGATGAAACATATCCTTACAATGTTTGCACGGCATATGTATGCATACATGCTACAAAACTTGTAAGGAATCGGGCGAAGATTAGATTAAGTTTTACACGTATATTTTATACACATTGTACGAAACATTATCAACAGACAAAATGTTCCGAATACGAAGAAAATAAGAAAATTTTTAATCGACAATGTGCGCGCTATTAACATAACGATAGATTATGCAGTCATATACGGAAACATAGATTTTATGTTTAGTCTGTCTAGATTGATTGAAAGTGGACTGTTGATTGTGATACAAAAAAATTGAATACTATAAAAAAGTATTATTATTTAATATAGCAATCTCGAAAATTAAAAACAAACAGCGGCTCGGTGGTTCTTTTTTAAAGTTTGTTTTTAATTGCACCCAGAATCTCATATACATTTTTACTTAAGCCTAAAAATCACAACAAAAAGACTTAAATTTATCCATAATCATACTTAAAGCTGGTTGGCTACCGTTGGTAAATCTCATCAACTATCACACTATAGTTTTGTTTTATTTAGTCATGGTACGTGAACATTTTCAATAAAAACTTAATATTTAAATGGCTCAGTGGTTTTTTTTTTTTTTTTGAAAAGTTTATTTTTTAATTGCACCCATAATCACATATAATTCTTTACTTAAGCCTAAAAATCACAACAAAAAGACTTAACATAATCTATATTAATATTTCAAGCTGGTTGGTTACCATTGGTAAATCTCACCAACTAACACGCTATATTTTTGTTTAGTTTATATATCCTCAGTCAACTTTTGAATAATAACTTTGTACTTAGTTTTAAGGTATCTTCATTTTCATTAGATGTAAAAAAATAGGTTGATAAAAAACATCTGTCACTTTTGGGAGAAGGTCATGAGGAATATTGGAGTGGGGTAGGATGGGTCTGTGGTAGGTTTCTTATATACATATATACATATTTACAGACTTATTAATATATTAATTACCAATCATAATAAGCTTGGCTCCTACTTCAGGTATCTATAGTAAGTTTTCTT